>JANKKC010043557.1:0-12378 GCA_026225755.1 Bursera bipinnata | reverse complement strand
TTTAATCTAGTATCAAACCTTAACTGTTGCTTGGTAGTTAATCAGTAAACCCCATCCCATTCCCATCTAGAAGGAAAAAGAAAAATTAAGTGACATTTTTTTTTTTTTTTTTTTGTAACTACTTGAAGCCCACCTATATTTTATCACCATGAATCATGATAGTTATAAATAATCTCTTTATTATTATTATTAATTTTACGTGTAGAATTTGTCATAGATGATACAACCAGGCATTTGGATGATGAAAGGAAACGTAGAAAATGATGATGATTTGGGGAAACAACTATGCCAATTTATTTATATTCATATAATATAAATTTACACTTGCGTTGTTTGATTGCTGGAAACCAATGATTGGCACGTTTAACTGGTTGCTGAAGAATGCAAAGTAAAAAAGGAGAGTTGAGATGGAATCTAGATACTTTTGCTGTCTGCAAATAGAACAAAAATGACAAAGGGAAACGTTCATGTGGGGCCACTTGTGCCGTTCGACAAAGTATACATACGAAGAAGATATTCCCCTAACCCCAAGACATTGTATTTTTTAAAACCAATATCATCACTTTCAACTATCGCCACCATGAAACAGAGAAAGAATTTTGAGGTTATGAGAGTTTCAACATCAAACTCAAAGAAAGGAAGAACGTACAACAGAATTGATAAGTTGAAGAGGTGGCGGCTTAGATGTATTGAATAGTAGCGACTTACGGTTTTCTTAGGTCAATATTTTTTTCCCCCTCTTCTTACTGTTTTGTTTTCTTTTATTTAAGAGATAGTGTAAAAAAATGAATAAAATAAAATAAAATAAAAAATTAAGGAAAAATGAAATATTGAAACAAAATAAAAAGTTTATAAACCTTTTAACCGTTAATTTTACCGGTTGATTGTAACTTTTTGGGGGACTGTTGTTAGTTTTTAATTCAAGCAATTTGTTAGTGGGCTCAAAGGGAATATCCCTTTTTAGAATGAAGTTTAAGATAATCGGCCTGCGGCTTTAACCAATGGTAATGCCGTCTTTTCGTTTTTTTCTTAGGCTTTTTGCTTTTTCAATAATCTACAATGTGACGCAATTATCTGTGTCGGCGGAGATGTTGAGGATGAAATGTTAAAAAGTAAGTTGCGGGGGGAGGGAGGGTATGAAGGGAAACAGTTCTGAAATAATGGACTCTTTCATATTCGTTTATATTCTCAAGTTGGCTGATTGTAGTTGTAGTTGAAGGTGAAGACTGAATAAGCTGCTCCTGCTCCACTAGGAGAAGTCGATTGATATGAAATGAAAAGAAAGTGAGTGACAGAGAGTGCAGTAGTAGTAGGTTCGGAAATCTTACAGATAAAGCAAACAAAGCAGCTGTCGTCTTAATTTGATGAATTATTTGAGATCTCTGTCTCAACCTAAGCAGATATATTAAAGACTGTAATATTACTCAAATTCGAATTCGAATCATTTCATAAATAAGTTATTTCTTAATAACAATACAGAGTATATATCATTATATACCACACAAAAAAATGGAGGTAAGTGCAGGTTTGGTCGCCGGCTCTCACAACCGGAATGAACTGGTAGTTATCTGTCGAGATGGAGAATCTGCCGTAAGCTCACTTAACTTTTTCTTGCAATATAAATTATAATTCACCTTTGTAGTTGAACAACTACTTGCATTGCAGCAGCCTAAACCGTTGCAGCAGTTAAGCGGAAAGATATGCCATATATGTGGAGACGATGTAGGTTTAACTGTGGATGGAGAGCTTTTCGTTGCCTGCAACGAGTGTGCTTTTCCCATTTGCACAACTTGCTATGAGTACGAACGCAGAGAAGGAAATCAAGTCTGTCCTCAGTGCAAGACTAGATTCAAACGTCTCAAGGGTACATTCAACTACTTCTTTTCCTATATAAATTTTTATGTACCTTATTTTAATTAATTTAATGGGGAACTTGACACTATTACCAATTACCAGGTTGTGCTAGAGTTGAGGGTGACGAGGAAGAAGATGACATTGATGACTTGGAGAATGAGTTCAATTTCGTCCGAGGGAATAGACAGGATATTCAGCAGGGTGTTGGAGCAGACGCAATGCTTCAAAGCGGCGCCTCCCACACCGATCTGCCTCATGTTGTGCATCCCCTTCCTCAAGTTCCTCTTCTTACCAATGGTCACATGGTTGATGATATTCCTCCCGAACAACATGCTTTGGTCCCTTCTTTCGGTGGTGGAGGCAAAAGGATTCATCCTTTTCCTTTTCCAGATCCTATTCTTCCAGGTGACTCTCTTGCATGCTTCCGCTCCCACTTCCCTTCCATTTCCTCATTTTCTTTGTTTCTTTTACTTAAACTTCCACCCCGCAGTGCAACCCAGGTCCATGAATCCTTCAAAGGACTTAGCTGCTTATGGCTATGGAAGCGTTGCTTGGAAGGAAAGGATGGAGAATTGGAAGCAAAAACAAGACAAACTGCGGATGATGAAGAATAAGAATGGTGGCAGAGATTGGGATTATGATGCTGATGCTCCGGATCTTCCACTGTAAGCATTCCTTGTATAACCATAGACTTGAATGCAAATATTTTTCCTTTTCTTTGTTTTTTGTAGCCCTCCTTGGTAAATTGATTTCTCTTCTCCAAAATTCAACTAAGAATCAATGGAAATTTCTTTTGGGTGCAATCAACAATAGATTATTACGAATCTCGACAGTTGCAGCCAATTATATTTCCCACCTGAAATAATTGATCTGTTTCCTCTGTTGCAAATGAGTAAATTCAGTTCACCCAGTCATTGTCTGCCTTGTTTTAGCTGTCAATATTTCATAATTAAAGTTGTACAAAATCATGTATTTCACCTGCATTTCCAATTGACTTTAAGGTTTTTCTTTCCTTTGTTCCTTTGGCTTCTTTTTTAATCGATGAAATTTCTTAAGGATTTCTGAACATGGGAAAATATGTTTATCCGTGTGGACCAGAATGGATGAGGCGAGACAGCCACTGTCAAGAAAATTGCCTGTTCCATCCAGCCAAATCAACCCTTATCGGATTATCATTATAATTCGAGTTGTAGTTCTTGGCTTCTTCTTCCATTATCGTGTTATGCACCCAGTGAAAGATGCATATGCATTGTGGCTTGTATCAGTTATCTGTGAGATATGGTTTGCTGTTTCATGGATTCTTGATCAATTCCCAAAGTGGCTCCCTATTGACAGGGAAACTTATCTGGACAGATTGTCCCTAAGGTAAGTAATCTGTTGATGATTTGTGTGCCTGCTTAGAGAACAGCATTTTGGTACATTCACAACTCTTGCATATCTATGTCTTTGCCAGGTATGAGAAAGAAGGCCAGCCCTCTCAACTGTCACCGATTGATTTGTTTGTAAGTACAGTCGATCCACTAAAAGAACCTCCTTTGGTGACTGCAAACACAGTTCTATCCATTCTTGCAGTGGATTACCCGGTTGATAAGGTCTCATGCTATGTTTCTGATGATGGTACTGCTATGCTAACATTTGAGGCACTGTCAGAAACATCTGAATTTGCAAGGAAATGGGTCCCATTCTGTAAGAAGTTTAACATTGAGCCTCGGGCACCTGAGTGGTATTTTGCTCAAAAGATAGACTATCTCAAAGATAAGGTTCTACCCTCATTTGTGAAGGAACGAAGAGAAATGAAGGTCATCAGGTTCTTCTCACGAAGTTTTACCAGTTCACCCTTTGCACATCCTGTAGTAACTCTTACGCTTATTGGAATTTCAGAGAGAGTATGAAGAATTTAAGGTCAGGGTCAATGCTTTGGTCGCGAAAGCACAAGAGGTCCCAGAAGAAGGGTGGACATTGCAAGATGGGACTCCATGGCCTGGGAATAATGTCCGCAATCATCCTGGCATGATTCAGGTATGTAATATTGGCTATCTTTGTATTAGGATGTGATATCAACCCAACATGCGTTCCACTATACTTCATAGGTTTTTCTTGGTCAAATTGGAGGACATGACAATGATGGGAATGAATTACCACGACTAGTGTATGTTTCCAGAGAAAAGAGACCTGGGTTTAATCACCACAAAAAGGCTGGAGCCATGAATGCTTTGGTAAGCTTTCAAATAGAATGGGCAAACTTTTCTTATGCTCTTGTGCAATTCATCGAAAGTTTCTTGCTATAAATTCTTGTGAGCTTGTCTGTCAAACAGGTTAGAGTGTCTGCTGTGCTTACAAATGCGCCTTATATTTTGAACTTGGATTGTGATCACTACATCAACAACAGCAAGGCTCTTAGAGAGGCCATGTGTTTCATGATGGATCCATTGCTAGGAAAGAGGGTATGCTATGTCCAGTTCCCACAGAGGTTTAATGGTATTGACAAGAATGATCGATATGCCAACCGGAACACTGTATTCTTTGATGTAAGCATGCATTCTAAGAAGATTCTCAGATTGGTCCATTTCTCCTGCTAGTTTTTCTCCTATGTAAAACTAATGTATGTTCCCCATTTCAGATTAACATGAAAGGTTTGGATGGCATCCAAGGGCCGATATATGTTGGGACAGGATGTGTTTTCAAAAGGCAGGCATTCTATGGTTTTGATGCCCCAAAAGCCAAAAAGAGACTGACAAGGACATGCAACTGTTGGCCTAAGTGGTGCCATTGTGGATGCTGTTGCTCTGGAAGGAGAAAGAAGAAGAATGTTAACAAACCAAAGTCTGAGATGAAGAAAAGAAATGCAAGGAAAGGAGATGCAGCACCCTTTTGTGCTTTGGAGGATACTGAAGAGGGCATCGAAGGTAGTCCTTCAATTAAAATGACTTGTAAACGAAGTTAATGACTGCCTACTGTAGTTTTTAGTCCTCATGTTTGCATCAGTGATTGTTTCTAATAGGTGCAGCAATAGTTTCTGGTCTGTGTTGCTCAAGCACTGAACATATTTTGTCTGGACAGTTCTCTAGGTCCATCTACTTCGTTATTTACTTGATAACTATGAAGAGGATGTGTCAATATTTTGTTGGATAGGCTGATTCTGAACCACACTACAAGTTTTGGGACCTGCAAGATATCATACCTGAGGATAAAAAGACTTTAACATAACAAATTTTTGGAATAATTTTACAAAATGTTATTATGTTGGCAACCTATTTCTTAACCCACCTGTCCTGTCATTTTATTTGATATTACACAATGCCCAGTTTTTCAAGACACTCAATAAATCTTGTTGGCAAATACCAGTATGCTTCTACTCTTCAGATGGGTTACTTGTAATCTAATTATCTTCTTAGTTGTCTGTGTTTGTGAGCAATATATGCCAAGTCAGAAGCAAAAATGGTAAGTGTCTAGCAGAGTAATCATTTTGTCCTCTAACAGTGAAGATTTCATTGCATGAATTGAAGGTGAAAATTCTGTGGTATTGTCTGAACATAAGTTGGAAAAGAAGTTTGGGCAATCTCCTGTGTTTGTTGCATCGACCCTGCTAGAGGATGGTGGGACACTGAAAAGTGCTAGTCCTGTATCTCTACTGAAAGAAGCCATCCATGTCATCAGTTGTGGCTATGAAGATAAGACAGAATGGGGTAAAGAGGTAACAGGCGATGTTGGTTTCTTGTGCTAATGTGCTTAGATGTTTAAATTTGGCTTGACTGCCGTTTTCTTGCAATCCAGGTAGGCTGGATTTACGGTTCTGTTACAGAGGATATATTGACAGGTTTTAAAATGCACTGCCATGGATGGCGGTCTGTATACTGTATTCCTGATACACCCGCATTCAAGGGATCGGCACCAATTAACCTTTCGGACCGATTGCACCAGGTACTCCGATGGGCCCTTGGTTCAGTTGAAATATTTTTCAGTAGGCATTGTCCTCTCTGGTATGGGTATGGAGGGGGTTTGAAGTGGTTAGAGCGTTTTTCTTATATAAATGCTACCGTCTATCCATTGACTTCCATTCCTTTGCTGGCCTATTGTACTCTTCCTGCGGTGTGCTTGCTGACTGGAAAATTTATCACTCCAGAGGTGTGAAATCTATAACCTTGAAAGTTGTTAAAAAGTATGGCTCTTCTTCTTATAAAATTTGCATATAATTTCCGTAAATTTTGTGTTTAATTATGCTTGGTCAACTTCTTGCTCATATTGCAGCTCAGTAATGTTGCTAGCTTGTGGTTTTTGTCACTTTTCATCTGTATTTTTGCAACGAGTATATTGGAAATGAGGTGGAGTGGGGTTGGTATTGATGAATGGTGGAGAAATGAGCAATTTTGGGTAATTGGTGGGGTTTCGGCACATCTATTTGCTGTTTTCCAGGGCCTCTTAAAGGTTCTTGCGGGTGTGGATACAAACTTCACGGTGACGTCAAAAGCAGGGGATGATGAAGAGTTCTCAGAGTTGTATGCGTTTAAGTGGACCACGTTGCTCATCCCACCAACAACTCTCCTTATAATAAACCTTATAGGAGTGGTTGCTGGAATATCGAATGCCATAAATAATGGATACGAGTCATGGGGGCCTCTGTTTGGCAAGCTTTTCTTTGCCTTCTGGGTTATTGTTCATCTCTATCCTTTCCTAAAGGGTCTACTGGGTAGACAAAACAGGACTCCTACAATCATTATTGTCTGGTCAATTTTGCTTGCTTCCATCTTCTCCCTATTGTGGGTCAGGATTGATCCATTCTTGGTCAAAGCGGATGGCCCACTTCTGGAGGACTGCGGATTGGATTGTAATTAGAATTGGAGTTGTTGAATAGATGCATAAAATGGAGGATGGTGGAGTATGCAAGCTGTAGATTAAATTTTTATTTTGGTATGGATATCTGTTTCAACTCCTCATTTCTGAAGAATAGCAAGTTTTCAATAATAGGCTGGGTTTGATTCATACAGGGAAGAGGAGTTAGGATGAAAACACGACCATTCTATAATTATGTTCACGAGTCTAAGTCTCTCTCTGCCTCTCATTCTATCTGATTCACAAAAAAGTATGGCGGTTTTGTGATGTTAAATGTAAACTCCAAAGGAAAAATGTATGCTATTAATATATTTGATGTTTATTGTTTTAATTTGTCCTCTACACCTACTCCGGCCTACGTATTTGTGTATATGAAAGGAAAAAAGTTATATTTGTGTTTATGGTTAGTAAGTAACAACCATTCCTACTGCAGCCTGGGCCGGGGCGATACGTTTTTTAATTAGGATGCAGTGTTAGCATTACGGAGCACGATGAGTTGGCGAAATCCAACGTTCATGGAGAGAGTTTTTCTTCTCTTCCTCCCCTTCTAAAATTTAGTATGAAGACAATCATTTGTACCCAATCCTTTATGTGTTCGTCAACACTAGAGGATCATTTTATTGCACTAGATCAAAGTTACACGGTTTGAAAGAAGAAAAACAAGTTCGGATGTTCACCAGCTAGCATGTACCTACCAATCTAACTCCACAACAAGATAGAAAGTACCGGTAGTACGAAGAATGGACCCATAAATCTTAAGAAAGAACACAATTTTAAATCACACCAAAAGAGGACGGAGACCCGTAAGTGTAGTTAAAAACGTGATAAAGATTTAAGTCAGTGAGATAGGGTTATCAATCATGAGATGACAATATGAAACAAAAAAAGATTTAAGTTATGAAAATAGTATTTCACGTACGAATTGGGTTTGGTGCAACCAAACATGTAAACAAATTATTATACATTTAAAGATATATTATATTAAAAAGATACAAGCTCAACAATCTAAACGTAAAGCCAAAATTACATGGTAATATTATTGTTAACAAAATTGAACAAATTGAAAATTTTGTACAGATGATAGGTAGATGAAAATAACTTCGTAGAAACTATTTTTCTTTGCCTCGTATGTGTTTGTGTGCAAAATCTGGCCCTGCCAAAGAGACAGGATAGCAAGATATTCTTGAGAGATGATACAAACAAAATCACGATGAGACAAGAGAATTCCCGTGCACGAGGTGTCATCTCTCAAGGGATCAGAATCTTATGGAGGAAATGCTGAAGGAAGCAAGAGAATCCCAGTAATGATTGCACCCTCAATTGCTAAACACTTAAAGCTTTCTCGTACTAATCTAAAGTTAGGTTGATCTGGGTGCAGATTGGTGGAGAGTTGCCGCCAATTCTTTTAATTGCTGCCTGCCAAAATTGGCTACAAGTTCCATGGAGATGAAGTGTTTTGATAGTTTTGCAAATTCTTCCTCTTTGATATAATTAACTGGTTGCAGTTTTTTCGCTTCATGATCCGCTGCTTCAGCCTCAGCAAGTAGAAGGTTAGCTTCTTCAAGGTCACCCAACTCTAGGACAGCTGATCTTTCAGCCGTAGCCGCTGCTGCAATTATATGTAACCTCTGAAATCTAGCCACTGCTACTTCTTTTTCCTTGGATAAGATCAGGCCTTCAGTCTCCTGCAATTGGTTAACAGTATTTTTAATATTTTTCTCAAGCTGCTCAAGCTCTAAAATGGCCTTTTCCATGTCGATCTGCAAGCCATCCTTCTCAACACTCAATGACTTTGCCTCGGCAGCTATTCGAGCAGCTTCTTTGAAGTTTCTTGCAGCTGCAGCAACTTTCTTTTCTGCTTCAAGCTCAGGGGCTCGTTTGTCTATGAAAAGCTTTTTCTGCTTGAAGGATGCTACATTTTGCTGGATGCTTGACTTCCTTGAAGATAGTTCCTAAAAAAACGAAGAGGAATATCAATTGAATAATAAGCATTCAATAAAACAAAACTTGAGGCTGTGGGATTAGCTGATTGGTAATGTTTGCATTTTGATACAAAAAATCAATATCAGTAACTACTATCTCTTTCCTGAATGCAAAAATAGTAATGTTAGAAGAGAAAGGGAAGAACAAGCTATTTTAGCCATATATTAGCAAAATAGCTTTAGGTGTCTCCGGTTTTAACATTTTCAAAGAACCTGTGGCTGCAGAGAACATTTAGCTGCAAATCAATGGTTATGTCTTGAAATTATGGTTTACAACTTTGATAAAAATACAATACTAACACCTTGATAAGACTGTAGGAACATATAGATAGAATCCATAAAATAATTGGGAAGTAAATTGACCTGTAGGGAAGCTCTTGCCGCGGAAACATCCTGCTGAAGCATCTGGACATCCTCCAAAAGTTTCTCCTCAGTCTTTGCAAGCCTCACTTTGTCTTCCCTGGACTTTAGAACTGATAACATTAGACTTCGTCTCAGTTCAACAACTTCCTGATATGCTTTTGCTTCATCCGCAGAAACTCTGGCAAGTTCCCTAAGCTTTGTTGCCCTGTCTACTTCCTCGTTGAGCAACTCATCAATTTCCTTTTTTTTCATTGACAGACCCTCACTCTTTAAGCCCAATTGAGAGAGGCTTGATTGCAGGTTATCATACTTTGCATCAATGCTAGATTGGAAACCCTGAAAGCCGGAAACCACATCAGCAATCCTTTCCTCAACTGCTTGGATTTTAGAATCATTTTCAGATATCTCATTTTCCTTCTCCCTCACTAAAGCAAGCAGTTTCTGCAGTTCATCAGTTAGCATGTCCTTTCTCATATGAAGAAATTCTTTCTCCCTTCGGTCATCTTCAATTGAATGGGCAATTGAATCATTCAACACTAAGCGAACTTCATTCACTAAATGTGATTCGATTTCTAGTTCTATTTTTGTGCCCTCCAAGGCTTCAGTTGAAGAAAGCCATTTCTCCATTTCCTCTAAAGAAAGTGTTTCAGCTTCCTTCAATAACATATCAGCATTATCTGTTGCATCCTGTGAAATTATAATAAGAATAATTAAACAACAAAAAAAATTACATATCATGTTTACCAAAGGCGAATCTGATGGAAAAAATATAAGGTTAATAAGAAGAAATTCTAAAAATAAATAGAAAGATCGATAGAAAGGAACAAAAGAGAAGATATTTAAGTTTACTAACAGCAGAGAAATGGTGGAATATAGAGGCAGAGTCTTCCTCGGCAGCAATTTGGGAGAGGAGAGCCAGGTGCATCTGGGAATCAATAGCATCGCAATGGGCTTCAGCATCTCTGAGAGCAATGAGAAGAAATTGTTTATGGTTCTCAGCGGCAGCAAGGTCGTCGCTGATCCTCTGGGCGGTCTCAAAATCCTCGGCCTCGCAGGCATCTTCCAACTGCTTTTCGAGGTGTGAGTGGTTTAAGGATGCGGAAAGAAGATCATCAGCAGCTTTTCTTCTCCTCCGGATGGAATCTTTACGGGCTGCAGAGACTGAGGCAGTCAATTGACGAGCAGCGTTGAGCTTATTGGAGATCAGGATCTTTAGATGTTGAAATCTTTGATGGGGATTGAGATCTTTTATGATAGAGGTAGTAGAAATAGAAGTAGCAGAAGAAGAAGCATCGTTAATTGTATTTGCATCGTCATCGTCATCATTATAATCACCGATAGATGGAAGATGCATATCTCTACAGGATCCGATCCGTAAACCGGCAGCTATCTTTTTCTTCTTTCTGGAAATTTTTTTGGTTGTCATAATCACAGTAGGAGAGGAAGAGGACTGGTCCTCTTCCTCTAGGGTTTGGAGGGTGAGATCAGAGAATAGGTTCTCGTCAAGGGGCCCGGATGTTGTCGTCGTCAAAGGAGTATCATTAAGCTTTGATTCAGACTGAGATTGAGATTGATGATCATCCTCTACCTCTACGTTTTCATCTGTTGCCAACTGGGAAGGAGTAAACAACACCATCCCCTCGAACAGCGAATCCATCTCATCATCCTCCATTTCTCAGCGCGTAACTCTTTACTAATTGCCTCACCTCTCCGCCTTTAAATCTTAATGAATCGGATTCAATCCAAGTCCAAGCCTAAGTCTCCACCTCCACTCTCTGTTAGTGGTTGCTTCCGCCGACCGTATCTAGTCTTCTCTTCAGTTGAGTTGCTGCTTTACTTGCTCATTGTAACAGCATTTTGATTTATGATTCCAACAGGCCCAATCCAATTTTTTTTTCTTTAAAGAACAAAAAAGTCTTGGCCTGTTAATGATTAAGGTGAATACTAGACACCCCAAGGTTTGATTTAAGTAAAACTCACTCTCATTATTTATAAAGTAACATAAAGATCCTTATTTTGATATTTTAAATAATATTAAAATCCTATGAGTTAAGATCCCATATTTTTTAATTATAGAGGTATTTATATTACTTTATGAATAATAAATATGAGATTGTTATTTAGACCAAATTTTAGGGATGTCTATGTATTTATCTCGTTAATGATTGGACGGGGCCTAGAGTACGGCCTACCCTGCACGAGTAAAGTTACAAAATAGAAAAATTACAATACTGTAGTCATCGATTCCAATGGAACGGAGTGATTGAGTGAGTGGGCTACGTTACACATTACAATAGAGGATGAATATTGTTAATGAGATTTTTTAGACCCTAGAAAAATTTAAAAGTATACTCACCTCCCATCTAAATTTAAAATTAAATTAACCCCTTAAAATTTATTTTTTATTAATTTATATTTAACGATGTTACAATAAAAATCAGAATAAATATCAAATACCTATTGATATATTAAAAAATAATAAATATACAACTTTTATTATAAAATCATATAAAAACCTCATTTTTTATAATCCTTTGAAGCAAATTAATATTATTAAGGTATTATCGATATTTTATTTACTAAAATATTTTAAAAAATTAATAAAAATATTATAAGAATTTATAAAAAATGAAAAAAATATTCTATTTATTAAATAATATTTATAAATGTAGCTAATTTACTAAATAATTTTAAAATTAATCAAATAATTTATTTATTAAAAATTAAATAATTTTAGTTTCATTATGAGGATATTATCGATATTTTTTTTACTAAAATAATATAAAATATTTAAAAATTAATAAAATATTATAAGAATTTACAAAAATAACAAAAAAATTTCATTTATTAAATAATATTTATAAATGTAATTAATTTACTAAATAATTTTATTAAATTAAGCAAGTAATTTGTTTATTAAAAATTAAATAATTTTAGTTTCATTATGAGGACATTATTGATATCTTATTTACTATAATAATATAAAATATATAAAAATTAATAAAAATATTATAAGAATTTAACTAAATATATTTTATTTACTAAATAATATTTATAAATTTAACTAATTTATTAAATAGATAATATCAAATAGTATTTTTGTGTTTTGATCTAATCTTAAGTAGAAAGTAAATTTATCATTTTCATCAACTAAACCCTTAAAGTTTACTTTTTTTAATCAACTATTAATTTTAACACCAAAACATACTTATTTACCCCTATTTAGATTTTTTTATTAATTTTAAAAAATGAAAAATACAAAAAGTAGAAATTTATTTATTATGGAGTATAATTTGTTTATTTTTTATTTATTCTTTTTTGTATTAAAATTAAGGAAATAAATTTTAAT
>JANKKC010043556.1:0-12378 GCA_026225755.1 Bursera bipinnata | reverse complement strand
GAGAGTGAGAGATGGAAGGCTGCGAAAATAATATTATATGTTTATAAGAAAAAAAATTAGAAAAAAGTTGCAATCGGGGATGGGGGGAAGGGGATTCAAACCCGTGAGAGATGGAAGGCTGCTAAAAGCTGCCTCTTCTACCGGATTGCCACTGGGCCACAAGTAATATTTGGTAAATCTTGCAAACAATTTACACTAAGAACAAAAAACCCGAATAACCCGACTACCGACCAGAACCCGACAACAATCCGACCCGTCGGATTTTTTTAAACTTTGACCCGACATAGGGTCTAAAAAATCCAACCGGTCGGGTTCGGGTCGGTAGTCGGGTTGGGCCCAACCCGACCCGACCCAACCCGTCGGGTGCCCACCCCTAACTAGTGCCACCAGACATGTATGCTCAGACAAAAATCTGTTTGCTTCCTTCAAACCAATAGAAATTGGGGAGAAGCTATCCATATGAAACTCTGCCACGTCTAGGATTATGGGTCAAGGAAAGGTGATCTTAAAGATGACCTCTGGAAAAGAACTGACATTGAACAATATTCTGTATGTGCCAGAAATTCACAAGAACCTTATATCTGGTTCATTGCTAAGTAAGCATAGATTTCACATGGTATTTGACTCAGATAAAACTATTTTAACTAAGAGCAGAATGTATGTGGGAAGAGGATATGTAATTGATGGGCTGTTTAAGCTCAATGTAACGACTATCAAGCTAATTATCAATAAAGTTAATAAGCCTTCTACTTACTTGCTTGAGTCTTCCTATGTATGACATGGTAGAGTAGGACATGTTAGTTATGATACTTTGATAGGTTAATTAACTTGAATCACATATCATCTTTCCAGTTTGATTTCAAACATAAGTGTAAAACTTGTATGGAGGCAAAATTAACAAAGACATCTTTCAAGTCATTTGAAAGAAAAAATGAACCCCTTGATCTAATCCATAGCGATATATATGATTTAAAATTTGTACAAACAAGGAGTGACAATAAGTATTTTATTACTTTGTCGATGATAGCACGAAATACCACTATGTGTGTTTACTAAAAAGCAAGCATTAGGCTATAGAAAAGCTTGTTCTTTATAAGAATGAAGTTGAGAATCAACTCAACAAAAAGATTAAGGTATTGAGAAGTGATAGAGGTGGTGAGTATGAATGTCCATTTGGTGAGTTCTGTGCTCAACATGGAATAATAAATGAAATCACGACACCTTATTCGCTCAGCAAAATGGTGTTGTTGAAAGAAAAAAATCATGCCTTGAAAGAAATGATGAATGTAATGTTGATAAGTTCTTGGTTGCCTCAGAACATATGGGGAGAAACTATCTTATCAGCAAATTACCTTTTGAATAAGGTACCTAAAAAGAAAAAAAGACAAGACTCCTTATGAGTTATGGAAAGGAATGAAGCTTTCTAACAAATACTTACAAGTATAGGGGTGTCTTGCAAAATGGCTCTACCTTTACCAAAGAAGGTGAACATAGATCCAAAAACTATTGATTGCATGTTCATTGGCTATGCACAAAATAGAAGTGCATATCAGTTTCTTATACACGAATCTAAAAACCCAGACATATAAAAGAACACGATGATAAAATCGAGAAATGCATCATTCTTTGAAAATGTATTTCCATGTAGGTTTAAAAAAGAATTGAGTTATTCTAAATGAACACATGAGACTATGATTGATAATAGTCAGGGTTAGGACCAAGAATCAGAAAGGGAGCAAGAACAAGAGGTTGAGAATGAGGCTACACTTAGTAAAAGAGCAAGGACAAACAAGTTTTTTGGTCTAGATTTTCTGACTTATTTGTTAGAAGGTGAACCTCAAAGGTTTAGAAAGGCTTTGAGTTCTACAGAAGCACCCTTATGGAAAGAAGCCATAAAGAGTGAAATTGATTCCATTATGCAGAACCATACATAGGAACTAGTGGATCTTCCTTCGGGATGTAAACCACTAGGATATAAATGGATTTTCAAAAAGAAAAATGAAGGCAGATCGATCAATTGACAAGTATAAAGCCAGACATGTAATTGAAGGTTATAGACAATGAGAAGGCCTAGATTACTTTGATACGTATTCTCCTGTAATGATAATAAATTCTACAAGGATGATACTAGCAATTGTAGCCTTGCGTAACCTTGAAGTACATCAAATGGATGTGAAAACAATTTTCTAAATGAAGATTTAGATAAAGAAATCGATATGAAACAACCTAAGGGTTTTTCTGCTCTAGGGAAAAAAAAGGAAACTTTGTAAATTGGTGAAGTCTTTGTATAGCTTGAAACAAGTACCAAAATAATGGCATAAAAAATTTTATAGTGCAATGATGGCAAGTGGTTTGAAAATCAACGAATGTAACAAATGTGTCTATGTCAAAGATACAGAAAATGATTATATCATTTTGTGTCTTTATATTGATGACATGCTCATTATTGGTAGCAATGATAGAATGATCAAATCTACCATAGATATGTTGAATTCTAGGTTTGACATGAAACATATAGGGCTTGTCGATGTAATTTTGGGAATTAAAATCTTAAGAATTGCAAATGGACTCGCTCTAGACTAATCACACTATGTGGACAAGATTCTTGAAAAATTCAACAAGGGTGATTCTAGTGTGGCTAGAACACCGTTAGATTTAAATTTACATATATCCAAGAATAAATGTGAGAGTGTCTCCCAAGTAGAGTACTCTAGGTGATTGAAAGTCTAATATACTTAATAAGTTGTACAAGACCAGACATAGCCTACACAGATAGTAAATTGAGTAGATACACAAGTATCTTGGAGTTGACCATTGGAAAACAATTGTAAGGTTATTGAGGTACTTAAGTTTTACTCGTAGTTATGGGCTGTATTATATCAGATATCTTGTTACTCTAGAAGGATACATTGATGCAAATTGGATATCTAATATAAAAGACTCAAAGTCTACTAGTGAATATGCATTCAAACTAATAGGTGTAGCAATTTCATAAAAATCCTATAAATAGACTGTTATAGCCAGATCTACAATGGAATTTGAGTTCATTACACTGGATAATTATGAAGAAGTTGAATGGCTATGCCAATTCCTAGATGATACTCCAAGGTGGCCTAAACCTATACCAACAATATACATACGTTGTGATAGTTAATCTGCAATTGGAAAGACACAAAGTAGCATGTATAATGGTAAATCTAGACATATACGTCATAGGCATAATACCATTAAATAACTACTCTCAACTGAAGTTATCTTTATTGACTATGCAAAGTCAAAGGATAATATTGTAGATTCGCTAACCAAATGGTTAAATAGAGAGTTTGTTTATAAATCATCGAGGGGAATAGGACTAAAGCCCATGAAAGAATAAATGGATACAATGGAAACCCCATCTAGTTAACTGAAGATCCCAAGATCTAGGTTCAAAGGGACAATCTAATTATATAGACTAAGTTGGATCACTAGAGGGGTTAACCTCTAGTCCATTCCTCTGATGAAATAGTGATGCTTATAAGAAATAAGGATATGCTATGCTTTTAATGATTCTTATATGTCAAAAATCCAAGTAAAATAATATGGGTTACTTTAAATTAAGAGATCACTTATTTAAGAGAGAAGAGAGGTCGCTTCTAAAGAGAATTATGTATTGACTCAATTCTTTTGAAACTCTAGCAGAACCATAAGTATGTTCATGACCAAAATGAACATAACAGGGAGAGCTAAATAATGTTAGGAAAGATTCCTGTGTGGAGTATATCATAGTTTACACAAACGGTAGAAAGTTCAAGGACATCGCGTCTACTGATCAGCTAGTAAAGTAAATATACTCTCACGAGAGAAGGTTCAAAGGGTAACACCTACCTATCCTATGCAGGTTTCGAACTCTATTACAAGGTCAAAATATTTCTTATTCGATCAATTTCATTCATGTGGGGGGATTGTTGGAAAAATTGTGTTGTTAATACAATTTAATGAGTCATAGTTGAATGAGAAATTATTGCTCAATATGCACCCATCAAACCAATCAAAATTCGTAAGGTTTAAAGATTTATGATCATAAATTCATAATAGGTTTTCATATTATGATTTTGACATAAATTGATTTGTAATGTTCGGCTTAATTGTGGGATTTATTGCTTGTAACTCCCATGGCTTTATGATGGGCTAAGTCGTTTGTAACTTCCCTCCTAGCTATTTATAAAAGGAGCCTTCTTCCTTCATTCAAAAAATACACCAAGAGATACAATATCTTTTTTCTCTCTTAACCATTCTTTGGTTTTCTTTCTGAGTGATAAAGCTTAGGCTGAAAGTTTAGTTTGACATAAGAAATCTTCGAGGTACTCGTGAACTACTCAAAACCGTTGTATCTTAGGAGACAGATGCTAAATAACCTCTAACATATTGGTGAGAGACGAATCTGTTTTAAGAAAATTGTGACGAATCTGTTTTAAGAAAATCATGTGACATACAATCTCGGTTTTGTTTTCTTAAACCTCTTATTTATATTTGTTTTTATTAATTAATATATGTTATTAATTAAAGCATGTAATAATGTTATATCGTTGTTAATTAAAGAATGTTATATTATTATTAATGAAGCATGATATTTGGTTTAGTTGTTTCATTATTATTCAATTAATTCTTATTATTAATATTGAGATATTAAATATAATTAATATAGTATTATTAATTGTATATTGTTATTAATTCAAATAATTAAAAAGTGTTATATTACTTGTTTATTAATATACATGTATTTAATTGCCATATTACTTACTACTTTATTTGTCAATACAAGAAGGATAATTTATTAAAAACTATTGGAATATATTATTATATTACTTTTTAATATTATAATTACTGATAATATTTTATGATATATAAATATATAAAGCTATTAATATTCTAATTATTTTAATTCATGTTTAGGTTGGCACGAAATTCCATGCCTAATTGTATTAAGCTAATAATTTTTCACTTTCCATAATTTTATTGTCAATGTCCATATAAAAGTAAATCTTACAACGATCTAGTAATATTACAAAATTAATGATATAAGATAAGCCGTTGAATTAACAATTAAAGAGGAGATATCCAATTTGCAACTTGAAAATGAGGATATTTATCCATAAAAATTAATATCTATCTCTTAAAAATCTAAGAGATAAATACTAATTTTTAAAAATAAATATTAATTTAATAAAATTTTAAATTTAAATACTTTTTAAAATTTAATTAGAGGGTAAACAAAATTTTTCCTTTGAAAATGTCACAAACAAAATATGCTGCTACTTAAAAGTCTACTAGAAAGTTTGTCTTATTTGCCAAAGGCTTTGACCAAATAAAAACACCGATGGCGTACTCGCACATGTAATCATATCACCTCAGTGTGAACATATCCTAGCCTAGAGCCTCTCATACGATAATTATAATAATAATTTTATAAATTTTAACATTTTAATAAAATTATATTTTAAGGTTTCAAATTAATCTAATAAATTTATTTAACAGTTAAAAATTTAAACACTTATTTTTGCTCACCACATTTTGCTTAGACAAAAGCCCATTCTCAAACTATCACATATTAGAAAGAATTATAATTTTTTTGTATAAAATAAATATATAAATAATTATTGCATCATAATCAATAATTAAATATCATTTTAAAAATTATTTTATCAAATTTTTGTGTGTAAATTGATCTTTTTGGAAAAGGTTTATCAAAATCTTTTCTCCTGATAATTTTAAAAAAGTGGAATTGTTGGAGCACGAGAGTCCCACAATTTTAGGTTTTATGTCTTCTTATTTAGGAAAACATCTGAGCCTTACGATTTGTAATCCCACGGCTCAGCAAGCTCCCTACCATGTACCGGGCAAGCACGTTACTGTTACCCACAAGTTTCTCTTCAAAGGTGTTGAGAATGGTATACTACCACTTGCCATCTCATTATCCACCTGTGAACAAACGTGTTGAGAATGGTAGTAATAATTCAATCTAAATATATAACTCAAAACATTTTAATTTTGTAGATTTTGCTTTTTATAAAAAAACAAAAATCAAATAAATGTTATCTTACTTTAAATTGTTAAAAACTAATTTTTTTTTTGATAAATTTTAAGAGAATAATATCCAAACGTAAAATTTCATTTTTATAATTTTAATTTATAAGATTTGATGTAACAATACAAATATTAATAATATCTTATTTATTATTAATATATATATGACGATAAAATGGAGTATTACCTAATCCCCCAGATAAATTTTAAGAAAATACTTAACTGTAAACTTTTGTTAAACTAATATTTATCCCTAAAAAAAAATCAGATATAATGCTTTTGACATAGAAAAAAGTCTTTTTCGCCTGAAAAATTAATCATTTCATCAAAAAATATCTCATTTTATTAAATAAAACTCTTCTCATCAATTAAATATTAAAATTTATTTTATAACTGTTAAGTATTTGAAAAATAAATATTAGTTTAATAAAAATCTGAAGTTAAATATTTTTTTAAAATTTATCTAAGTAGTCAGCGTGGGGTAAATACATAGATACCCCCGAGGTTTAGTTTAAGTAACAATTTATCTCTATTATTTATAGAGTAATATAAAGACTCCTATTTTGATATTTTAAGTAACATTAAGACCCCTATTTTTATATGTTAAGAGTCCATGTTTTCTAATTCTGGGGGTGTCTATGTTATTTTATGAATAACGAAAATGAGGTTGTTATTTAGACTAAACCTCGGAAGTGTCTATATATTTACCTCTAGTCAGGGTATACCCCGTACAGTTTTGAGTAGATTAAAGAATAATGGACGAATACTTTGCCGAAAGTCTTATAAAGTAACAGTTCCATCGTGAAGGTTCTGTAAAATAATAAATTTCACTTTTATTTTTAAATTAAGGTTGATTCGTATATTTTATAAACTTTTAAGAGAAAATCATCAAGGAAATTAAGCTATTTAAAAAAAAAAAAAAGAGTAAAAGAGAAAAGAGGTATTTTTTTCAACCACATCCCACCCACATAGTTTGGGCCTTCTAATCCCCAAAATCAAAATAGGATCAGAATTATTCTCAAAGCATCGATCTTTACCTTCACTCTATTTTCCTTGGATAAAAATCTTTTTATTTTTTTATTTTTTATTTTTATATTTAGACTAATCTCTTTTGTTTTAATCTAATCTTGTTCTTCTTCTGTATAATCATCACCTTCGCCATGACTTCTTCCGGTGAAGACCTAGCCAACCATCTCACCAATTTATCCGTTGCAGATCAGGTTCGTTTTCTTCTTTGATTGCGATTATAGATCTGAATATTGGAAATGGATTGAAATGAGTAATTTTCTCTTTTTCTTTTCTAATTCTTTTGGTTTCCGGAAGATTTTTTTTTTGACCAGCAATTTTGAATCTGGGATGCTAAGGATTTTTTTTTTAACTGCATGTAATTAATTGAACAGGGTGAGTGGGATTTTTAGTTGTTGATAGATGAAAAGTTAAAGATTGAATTTTTTAGTTTGTTACTCAGCCACCAAACCCGTAGCAATAGTGTTTCCAAACGAGGGAAGTCCGATTAAATTTAGTGACTCAATGCTTGAAATATTGGATAAAATTTAGAGCAACTTTGCTTAAATTTTTTTGATTTTCCTATTGTCTGTTGGATTCTTGAGTTTTGGTGAAATTTATCGAGTTGTTTCTTTAGGGGGAAATGGAAAGTAAATCGGACATGCAAATTGGGTTTGGAAATCATGGTGGGGTTTGTGCGATATGCTTGGATAAGATTGTGCTTAAGGAAACTGCTCTTGTAAAAGGTTGCGAGCACGCGTACTGGTTTGTCTGATCAAAACTCTTTTTATTTTTTGCTTATATGTCATGCATTACAGTTGTGTGAATTATGGTTGTAATTAGTCTATTCAAGGGCTAATGTAGTGCTGCTATACAACTTCCGTTTTTGCTTCTGGGTTGCAAATCTTAAATCCTCTTTTGGTTGTTGTTGGGGATGTCTTAGTGTGTGTGCCTGTGTGATTTGCTGCTACAGAGGCATACTTTACATTTTAATCCAAGTGATTGGGGTTGTTGCTTTCATATATGTGGAGTGGATTAAAGATTTTTGTAGTTGATTCAATTTTGTCAAGTATTATGATGGATGTTGTTGACGGTTCTTCAGCTAAATAATATGTTTATGTAAAATTTTCTGGAGTCTACCAACTTAACCTTGAATTTCTTGCTGGCTGTACCTTTCGGTGCCAGTCGACTGTTATTTTTATACTGTACCTTGCTCTTATTCTTCCTAGAATTTTGAATGGCCATAAAGTGGTTTTGAGGGGGGAGGAAAGACAAGAGAGTGGCAATTGTTGAAGCTGTTCTGTTTTGAACGCATTGATTATTTTTTCTTCATGCTTTTAATGTTTTTATGTTCCCTCATTTTCCCTGCTTTTTTATTTGTCTGTTTTGTGTTGTGAAGTTTATGATGACTTGCATCTATTCTAAGACTAGGAGGCCGTTCTGTGCTTCACAGTTGGAAGAGTAATTAAAAACCTCAATTTATTGCCTTTGTGAACATGTTTTAAACTTGCAAGTAGTCTGTGACTGGAATTTCAATGATGAAATTTCACCCGTCTTATGTAATTTATATTCCTAATTTGATTTATCTTTACCTGGAAAGTATTTGGTGTTCTCTTCTTATTTACCCTTACAATTTGTCTTGAACCATTACGAGGTCCAATCACCATTACCTGAACCCAATTTGTTTGAAGAGTGATCATATTTAAAACATTTATAGAACTTTGTTAATTTAAATGACACTAAGGTCTAACCTTCTTTTGGAATCTGACAATAGTTTTACTTCATTGAATCCTGATGTTTTATTTGTTTTTCTTTCTTGTGAAATCAATTTTTGGCTCCTTATGGGCAGCACCTTATGGTTCTTCCAGACATTATGCATAAGTATTGTGGCTTTCTGAATTTAGTGAACATGAAACTAAGCAGTAACTGAAATAAAAAATACTGATAATTTAGATAAGAAATAGTTGATTGAGTATGAAACACTAGTAAAAAGGTTATCTGCTTACAAATCTTAGAAGTTTAAATTCCTTTTGTAAGATAAATCTTATCTATAACGAGATTTGGTTATTTTTGTTACATTAAAATATTTTCATAGGTATCAAATAAAAGATGGAGGGTTGTTGGTGTATCATGTTCAATTGAGATCTGTTTAATCTTTAACATATTCGTGCTCTATATTATATCTAAGATAGAATGTGTCTGTTGATACCATACCACTTCACAACTTTAATAAGCCTTGCAGCAACTAATAATCGTTTTGTACTTCTTCCCTTGTGTTGGAATAATTATTTCCTACTATTTAAACGCATCAGGTAGAAAGGTGTGGGATTGAGAGCTATGCAAATTCTATTCATGTTCTTTTAAAGGAATAACATGCGAATGTGGCATTGATAGACATTATTTGTCTGCGCAGTGTGACTTGTATCCTTCGATGGGCCTCATACAATCAGACACCGACCTGTCCTCAGTGTAAACATCCATTTGAGTTCCTTGATGTTCATCGTTCCCTTGATGGCTGGTAATTTATCTTCAAACTTCTTTCCTAGTTTTTGAGAAGATGAGTTGCATGGTTTCTAACTTTGTTTTTGTTCAGCATTCATGATTACATGTTCGAAGAGAGTGTGTGCTTACTTCTTAGGGCTACATGGTTTAAACCTTTGATTGTTGAGGATCGTGAAGTGGTATATGATGATCCAGAAGATTATTATCCATATGAGGAGGATGAAGAAGAGGATGATCTAGATGAAGTTTATTTTAGCAGTTCTTCGAGTCTTCGTATTGGTAATAGGAGGTGGGGGGACAATGGATATGTCAGGGCAGGCCGTCAAGAGGCTAGGCCCGTCTACCGCCCAAATTTGCAGGATCCGGGTGGTGCTAGTTCGTCGCGTGAGCATAAGAAGAAAGAGGTTGCGAAGAATACACCAGCAGCAGGGCGACGGGCAAAGAGGGCACTTAAGCGTGAAGCTGCAGATAAGGCAGCTGCAGCAAAACATCAAGAGCGTTTGGTAAGGTTGGGACGGAACCTTGGCCCCTCTTGTGCTCAGTAAGGCAGGCAGAGACCTTGCACCTGATTTCCCTTGTGTACATTATTTCCTTGCTTTTAACTCTTTTGTGAAATAATGAACATGTTAGTTGACTAATTATCAGTGCCCGTGCCTGGAGTCACTGATTTGTTGTATGTTTTAGAATTTCATCATCATATAGTCCTCAACAGTTGCTTCAAAATGCAGCTCTCAATATTTTATTGTTGTTTAAAAATAAACTGTAAATAAGCAAGTCAGTTAACAATATATCTTTAAAACGTGAATAGACTGTAATGAATGTTTATGTATTTGGAATGTTTGTTTAATTTTATTTAGAAATTAAAAAAATTCAATTCTTTTGGGAGTTTTGATTTTGAGAATCTTTTCTTTCTTTTTCTTTCTCAGGTTCCGTACCCTTTCACAGCCTTAGAAAAGGGGGTTGATTTGTCATTACAGTGGAAATTCTGTTTTATATTGTAGGCAGATTGCGGTCAATATAGAGTTTATACATTAAGCACAGAAGTAGGTCGTCAGAACTCGTTCCTCAAGCCATCCTTCTCCCCCCACCGCATCCAGGTAGTACGACTGTAGCTGTTGGGTTACAAAGAGGATGTGAGGGTGGTGAAATTTTACACTTTCAAATTCAGTTTTAACCCAAGGTCTTTTTTAGGGAACGGTGTAACCTTGCCCCTTCTCATGGGCTTAACACGCCTTTGATGAAGAATTTTTGTGGATTAAAGATCAACTTTGGAAATTAGATCGAGATAGACAAGGTTCAAGCAATGATGATTTAGAATGAAAAGAAATAAAGTATAACAAAATGTGTTTAGCTAATTCTTACTCTCCCTAAAATTGAAAGGAAAATTTTTATTTATAGTTGAAGGATTTGTTATTACAATTACTATAAGTTATGATTATACTATTAAATTTATGGCTTTTAACTATTTCAACTACCAAACTTATTATAAGTTATGGTTACAACTATCAAACTTATGGCTTTTAAATATTACAGTAAGTAAACTTATCACTACCAAATTTTATTGTAATAACTACCATATTTAGTAAGTACAACAATCATTCAACTGACCAAACTAATATTCAATCGATCGGTAGTTTTAACTACCACATTTATTAGCATTGATGAGCATTTATAGAGAAAATGTCAGATTGGTGTGAGCTAGATAGTCTAAGTCATATGAGTTTTCACCGAGCTCTTTGTCATAATTCCATAAATTTTCACAGTCAAATTTAAGAGATGGAGGAGGTGATTTGTCTGGTTGTGATGTCACGTGCACTTCTTGGGCTGTATCCTGGAGATAAGAATCTTGTGAATCTTGAAAGTAAAAGGCAGATAAAGTTGAGCAAACAATGACGGTTGTGGCAAGACAAATTTAATTCTAGATCAGTAAAATCCGTAGGTGCTGTAGGTTGTGAATTTGTCTGTTGGGATTGATTGTTGCTTTCTCCAGTATCAACATTCATGTAATCAACTTTGTGAGAAGAATGATAAACTTTTCGATAATGGCGCAGTTGACTAGAGTATTGAACTGAAAATTATTCCTATGGCACATCATCTTCGATGGGTGGTCAAATCTATGGAGGAATACAAACATTAATCTCAGAAATTCGTCTATGAAATTCTCAAAACTCTTGAGGATGTTTATGCCACTGGTTTGGAAGGCTGTAAGGAAAAAAGGGCATACTTCTGCACATGGGAAGCAAACTGTAATATTCCTATCAAGGTAGACACACTGGTTCTTTAAAAAATGTAGATCGCATGCTTAGATGTTCGACCTTGTCTAAGATTAAAACTCTGAGTGTGAAGATAATGAAATTGAGTTTTCCACCACTCCAAAGGATGAAACAATTGAAGAAAAATTTGGAAACATCTATCTACAATTTTTTTAGGTATAGTTTTATATAATTAAATCCTATGTCCGATGTCACGTATGAGGCTTATGGTTGATAACGTGTCTACCCTAATAACGATGCATATTTCAAATTCTTAAAACGATCGATTCTCTTTACTAGAGAGATTAAGAACTATCCTTATCATCCTGATGGTTGTAACCCTTTGAGTAATTATCGGCAAATCCTATGTAACATCATCTCCTTTTATTTGGAGTGATATATCCCGTCTTGATATTACATCCACTCCTAAATAGTTTTCGGCGTACCCGATCACAAGTATGTATGAAACATGTTAGAATTTCAAATGCCAAGTGTCAAAGCATATTGATTGCTATTTGAGATAACCGTATAAGTCTCAAGTCTGAGGATTACTTAC
>JANKKC010043555.1:0-12377 GCA_026225755.1 Bursera bipinnata | reverse complement strand
ATTGAAAAAATGGTGCACTAGTGCACGTGGACACAATTAACCTGCGGCATTTCGATAGGTCTATCAACCCGCGCCGGCCATTAATTGCTTGGTGGTCCTGTATAGTGCAATAGTGCATACTTCTCATGTCAGGGAAACAGTTATGCGGTTGGAGTCAATGGAACCCACACTCATAATCTGCTGAAACTATTGCTAACTTGCTTATGTTCGAGCGCGTACGTAGCTACATATGCAGCTGAAGGAGAGTTTGTAAAACTGGCGTGCCCTGCTTCCATTTATTAAGACAATCTTCTTAATCCTTCTCTAGTTTTGGTGTATAAGAGCATTTGATTCCCAATATACACTATGGAATTACTATATATATATATCTTTAGTATACCACTTGTTAACATGTTGATTAATATAATACTTTAAACTGCTCACAATACCTTATATTCAATCACAAATCGAGAAAAACAATTAATTGAACTTTGAATTTTGAATTTTATGCAAGAGTTATTAAATAGTAGATTAACTTATCAAATGGAAGTCTTATTGTGAAAGTATATTGAAATGTAGCCTGAAAAATGTACTAGAGCATGAGTAAGAAGAATATCATAATATTTTTGGAATTATAGTCTTATCTCTGATCAATTGGTTAATTTTTATTTTTTTATATAGATTTAGATTAGAAAATAACCTATTTAGAAAAAAAAAATAGAAATTATTAAAAAAATAGTTTCCCCATTATATATATATATATATACTTAAATCTGAAAAATATATTTATTTGAATATTATTAATTAAAAAAGGAAAATAATAAATTGGTAGGAGAAAACTACATGGAACCATGAAGATGCATGCATTAATAATGAAGCGGATCGCAATTTCCAAGCGTAAAACAAGTGGGGGCCAGTGGAGGCCCTCCCGTATCGGAAGGCTCTGGAAATGGACCACCGGGATGGAAACAAGTGTCAAGTCCAGCTAGCATGATGGTGACAAGGCCAATCGATGAATGGAATAAGACTATAGAGACTAGAATAGTGGAAGTGAGTGCACCGAAATGATTGGGCCCCATGATCGGGAGAGTTCCACGTCTGCGTCCGTACACGCCGACACCTCTGCTTGCTCTCCTTCTCATCTGATCTCATCTCCGACTGGGAGATCCCAAGGCTGACTCACTCAGTCATGAGCTGGATCCCATTCTTCTTCAAATATTCCCTCTCAAAACTTTCACAATTAAAGTTCCATTTTGCCTTTTGTATTTGTAATCTATTGCATTTAGATTTATAATTATCCACATTCATATCACCGACTTGCCTTTTGCGAGGGACATGGCATAAACTACATAACTTTCTATCTGGATTCATTGTTAGAATATAATGAAGGAGATGATCAATATATGATGATGCTTCGAAATCCAATGACCCTAGCTAATTCTGTTGATAACTTGGCAGACAAGTTGTGACAAGTTCAAGGGCCAATGAGAAACCGCTAGTTGTTTCCAATTAATTAGCATGTGGACGGTGGGTTTGGCCTCATGCTGATTACCTGCCTAAACTACCAAGGATCGTATCAATTTTTTTCTTCAAAATCTTAGAAGAGTTTATTTTCCGTAGCAATAATGTCTACCTGATTTGATTTGATTGCATACTCCTACAATGAACATTTCGGAATTTCTTTCACAATCCATGAGCCGAGCTTTGTCCTTCCTTTCATTTCTAGTCGAATCAAGGTAACAGAAGAGGGTTTCGTGGAAAATCTCTATTTCAACACGATTTTCTTCTAGATGTACTTCATTTGTATGGTCTAATTTTTATGTACCTGATAGAAAGATTAGTTTTTGAGTTGAAAGCAATAGCGGATGAAGACTCATTTCCTGTGGTCTCCACAGCATCATATTCACACAAAACCAGCGAATTAACAGTTGGAATTGGCCCGAACATATGTGATTCATTTAGATTAGATCATAATGGATAGACAAAAATCAAATGCAACGGGAGGATACCAGTGTTTCAATCCTCAAATTCCTGCAAGTTGGGCTGCAGAGAATCTACTTGATTTTATGTTCCTCTCTTAAGTCTTATCTAGATTAGAGTAATTGATTTTTGAACAGTAAATGTTGTTTCCTGAAGACGGATATATCTTATTGTTTATCCTGGGAAATCTAAGTGGATCATAAATGATTTGGTGGATATGTATGAAACATTAATGGAGCTTTAAGCCATACGGGCAGAGAAAACTGTGTATTTTACATATGCTTAGATATGTATGAGGCTTTACTGTATATACAAATATGCCATAATCTTGGAGTGACATTTTGTCGTTTCTCTTTATCCTCGCTTTCGTTTCCTCTATATAAACATCGGCCTCTCCATCCACCAATGACTCGAGACACTACACCACAGCGCAAATCTCTTGAATTTAACATCAAAATAAGCTAACTCACCAGCTTTGATAATTCAAGAAAGAGGCAGAGAGAGATGGTTGGAATTTTGGTTTATGTTTTGATACTTCTCTTTGTTCTACTATCAATATTTTTACTCTTAAGAAGAAGAGAGGGGGAAAACCAAAAAAGAGCTAAGCTTCCTCCAGGGTCAATGGGATGGCCTCTCATGGGAGAGACTCTTCAACTCTATTCTCAAGACCCTAATGTCTTCTTTGCTGAAAAGCAAAAAAGGTTTTTTTTTCTCTCTTCATCTGCTGCTATTACGTATCTTTTATGTTTTCTTCCGTGCACAGATACTGAAATGTGGTGGACATGGCTGTGCAGATACGGGGAGATTTTCAAGACTCATATTCTTGGCTGCCCATGTGTTATGCTGGCTAGCCCTGAGGCTGCTCGCTTTGTATTGGTGACACAAGCTCACTTGTTCAAGCCCACGTATCCGAAAAGCAAGGAACGTTTGATTGGCCCTTCCGCACTCTTTTTTCACCAAGGAGACTACCATATTCGTCTAAGGAAGCTGGTTCAAGGCTCCTTGTCCCTGGAAGCAATTCGTAACCTGGTTGCCCCTATTGAAGCTGCAGCATCCTCTGCCTTAGGCTCGTGGGATAGCGGGCGTGTCATTAATACCTTTCAGGAAATGAAAAAGGTTTGGGCCTTTTCTGCCTTTCTTGGAAGTTGTTTAATTTTCCTTTAATAGTTTTATGTTACTCATGTTTTTCTCTGAAATAATTCCAATGATGATTTCTCTTTTTTGTGCTCTGCAGTTCTCTTTTGAAGTAGGTATACTAGCGATTTTTGGACAGTTGAAGGACCATTATAGAGATGAGCTGAAGAAGAACTATTGCATACTAGATAAAGGCTACAATTCTTTTCCCACAAATATCCCGGGAACTCCTTACAAAAAAGCCTTACTGGTAAGCGAATAATAACACTTGAACCACCTCTTAAATAAAGCTACGTACCTCATATTTCTCCATTTTTCTAAGGTATATAATGGCATGTTATCTCACAAAGTGACCTTTTTGCTGTAGGCAAGAAGGAGGCTGAGTCAAATTCTCAGTGATATTATTCGTGAAAGAAAGGATAGAGGATTACTTGAAAAGTATCTCTTGGGCTGTCTATTCAATTCCAAAGATGAAAATGGAGAAGCACTAACTGATGACAAAATCGCAGACAATATAATCGGGGTGCTTTTTGCTGCTCAAGACACTACAGCCAGTGTCATGACATGGATTGTCAAGTACCTCCATGACAACCCGAAACTTCTAGAGGCTGTAAAGGTATTGTCTATACGAAGCCAAGTTATCCGCGGACTCTAGAACAAGTTTCTTTTACCATCTATTCTTTGTCTTTAGTCTTTATATTTTGTATGACTGGTACAGTGACTGTATTAATTATTTGTGATGCTGTCTCTGTAGGCTGAACAGAAGGCGATCCGTAAACTAAATGAAGAAGGTAACCAGCCCTTGAGCTGGAGTCAAACGAGAAACATGCCAATCACTAACAAGGTAAATGTCTCCTACACAAACAATTGAAGGCATGTCATGTTTATTTTGTTACAATGAAATCTGTTTTTTATTGCGTTTGTTACTAACAAATTTGGGGAACATGCACTTACTCAGGTTATATTGGAGAGCTTGAGAATTGCAAGTATTATATCCTTCACCTTTAGAGAAGCAGTGGCTGATGTGGAATACAAAGGTCAGTTGATCCAATCAAACTCTAGGTAAAAAATTGTAAAAAGAAAAACAATATCTTCAGGAAGGAACAATTGGGACTATACTGGTCCATGAAGTGCACTCTGGGCATTTATATAGCTAAACTCTGAATCACAAAAAAGAAATACCTGAGGTGTTGACGTTAATTAGGGCAGCCACAAGTTTTGATTTTGTATAATTTTCTAGAAAATGACATTTAAGGAGATTAATGACAGTGGGATTGACCACAGGGTACCTGATTCCTAAAGGATGGAAGGTGATGCCTTTATTTAGGAATATTCATCAAAATCCAGAATTTTTTTCTGATCCTCAGAAATTCGATCCTTCAAGATTTGAGGTATGAGTTAGCAGAGATATCCATGTGTGTTCCTCTTCTTTCTTAAATCTCCTTTAGAGATTTTTGCATAGTTTTTTCTGGCTTATGAGTTTCTCGTTTTTCCTAAATTTTGTTTTTTAATGGTTGTGCAGGTTGCGCGAAAACCTAACACATTTATGCCATTTGGCAGTGGAGTTCATTCCTGTCCTGGAAATGAGCTTGCCAAGCTGGAGATGCTTGTCATGACCCACCATTTGGTCTCCAATTTCAGGTATTGTGAAAGTCACACCTCTCTATAATATTCTCTCCTGTCTGCCATACAACACATCACATTTAACTGTAATATGATTTCCTCCAATCAGATTAACAAAGTTTCAAAATTCATATCTTGTCTACAATAACCTGATGATTCCAGATTAGATAAATTTTTTTCCTATTAGGACGTTTTGAGTACAATTTTGAGGCTGAAAGGATTTTTCTAATAGTTTGTTCATGAAGTAGGATGGTTAAACTTCAACAAATAAAAGTGGCCATAAAGAGACTCCTCACGAACAAATGAAATGGCAATTGCATAATATTGACAAGAATATATATTGATTTGCAGGTGGGAAGTTATAGGATCCCAAAGTGGGATTCAGTATGGTCCATTCCCAATCCCTCTACAAGGCCTTCCTGCCAGATTTTGGAAGGAATCTACAAGCTGAAAGGCAGCATGATGCATGATGATAAAAGTACGGTTGAGATGCCATACCAAGTCTAGATTTAATCTCTAAGATTGCGCTATCATTTTTTGCTAAGCAATTTTTTTTTTTTTATTCAAGAGATTTGACCATCCCCTTCAAGGTCTGGGGATGCAGGATGATTTCTTTTCTCATTTTTATCTTATCCCATTGTCATGTCTCTTTCACCTTTGCAAAATGCATGTACTTTGCAACCTCCTATTAGTATATGTAGTGTGTAATATAATTGAAAAGGTTCCAAAGGAGCTAAACTTATTATATTATGTCGAGTGTTTCTTGCTGCTTAGTTGAATAATTTAGAATTTTGCTTCAGCTGTCACCATATCTTCTCTACAAAAATGAAATGCTCTTTTAGGTCAATTACAGGCTATCAGTAAGCCACATGTCAATCTATGATTAGCTTGTAAAGTAGATGCCTCGGCTGAGAGCACCCTCGAAAGGACAACCACTGCAAACCTGTAAAATATCCACCCCATTGGATGCGGCTATTAGAGCTTTGTAATAATGGAGCTACCGTACTTTCTCGGTGGCTCTGGTTATGATATTTTGAATAAGCCTACTACCACTAGGCGTGGGACCTCGTATGTGGCCAAGTCCTTTTGGGCAACCCCACCAAAAAATTTTAATGTGTTTCCGCTATTAACCTACATTCAACAGTTGCATGGTCAATTGAAAATTGTTTAAATAACTCATGCTTCAGATCATTGACAAATAGAGATGCAATGTATATTACCATTGATATTGAAAATGAAATGGAAAAATAAAAACAAATCGAAAGACGACAGAAGTGTTCGCTCATATGCACAAATGTTTTTCATGTACACATTATATATTAAATTTATAAATGTCTTGCGTTTATTGGCACTTGATCTTATCGTTTACCATACCAAGTAGCTTATTGGTTGTCTTCAGAAGCAAAGTTATCAAAACATAACTGGATTAGCTCAATTGTACAGATGATGAGTATTTAAGAATAGCTGCAACAATCCTTTCTTTGTCTCTGGTAGGGAATGCTTCCAACAGAACTCCATTTTTATAGAAGTGGAAGAGGGGTACCGTCTGCATCAGTTAAGAAGCGTCTTAGTTACTGTCAATGGAATATCAGGTAAGGAAAAAGCTGTTGGTTTTTTCTCTAAAACCAAAAATAAATAATAAAAAAACGAAGATAATACTTTGGAGGAATTCTCTCTACAGGGAAAATACTTTCCACGCTTTTTCATTAATAAAATTCTCAATTTATAAAAATTATAAATAAGAACGTAAATAGAACTCCTATTAAATCTTTCAATAGATTTAATTAAACTACGAAAAAAATAAATCGATCTAATCTATCTAATCTGCAACTTTATCTTTATCTATCCAGCAAAAGTTGTATAATTTCAACACTCTTCCTTGACATGGTAAGGTAAAAATTTTCCCTTGAAACCTCTACCATGATAAATTAGAAATTCTCCCTTAAAATCTCCATTGACATTGACTCCTCCTTTCTTTTGATTCTCTTTTTTCTTTTCCAGGGTCTCTTATCCTTGTCATCTTCTTTTTCCTGAAAAGCATCTTCCACAGTCAGTCCCCTCCGTCTATCTAGCCTTTATTGCATTATCTCTTCCAATGCAATTGTTAACAGGTCTCTAGATTCTTTAAGGGATAAAATTTTGGACTCTAACTTTTCAGGGAGAGCCACTGAAAAGTTGCATAATTTCAACAAAAGCACTCAAGAATGCTTCATCTTATTAGGTGCATATGCCAATATTTCTGAATTCAAATTATCATAAAAAAATTTTATGAATAAATTTCTTTTTACTTTTCTATTCTTTTTCATATGCCTAACAAGCTCGAGCCCTTTTCTCCGCTCATTTTTCTTTCATCTTCAATTATTAGAAGTGTGACCTATTCAGAAATTGATCAGAGCCAGCAGTGTAAACCATCTTGAAACTCATCATGATTCATTTCAAAGAATTAGTATCAGACAAAATAAAAAGTTCCAACAGCGACCTAGTCATAACGAAAAGCTATGCATATTTTCTCTTCATTTTAACAAAGTGACCACTACAAATAAACCCTGCTACCAGAAGATGTTTTATTTAATTAATGAACTAAAAGTAAAAATTACCTTTATTCTAAGTCGATCAGCAACCTCAGATTGTTCATCGTACTCATCAACTACCTGCAGCAGACAGTTTATTATAAGTATTCCACGTATGGTAAATTTAAAAAGAAAATACAATGGATTCATCAGGAAAAAAAAACAGGGTAAGGTGGAACCCGAATTCTGATGACTATAAGTAAGACAACTCGACGCTAAGCTGATTACCAACTGACCAGGACAGCACAAGACCCTGCCCCAGAAGATCCCTCAAAAGGGATCTTTAAGCCAAAAAGTGAGAGTTTCAGATCAAACCCTCATCTATAAAGTGATCCTATTCCATTTTTTAACATTAGAATTCACTTTCACAATTCAAGTAAAAAACTATTTGGTCATAATTTGTCTGTTTTTTCCAGCAGTTGGTAGCTGGAGGGTGGAGTTAACTGTAATAATTCCATCCAGTCCTAATTAGACCATAATAGAATCCTTGACGTTGTAAATATCAACAAAGTATTGGTTTTACGAATCTTTACAAATGAAGCTTTTAAAAATACTCACATTATGTTTTAAGAAGATTACTGGGGCCTCCTGATCACCGGATCCCTTGCATAATTTCGCAAACCCCTGCTCTATATATTTGCAGCTTCCACAAGAAGTTCGATAAAAATCTACCACAACTAAAGAATCAGTTTCTTTGGCCTTCTCAAGAATTTTGAAGAATTCCTCATCAGTCTTAAATTCTCTAACACATTCAGCTGGACAGAGATCGTCATCTTCATCAGATAGTTCTCTGTGATCATCGGCAAGACCTTTAATCTTCCCAGGTAACAATGTATGGCTGATTTTTAGGAAGGTCAAACTTTTGAGAGAAGCAATTTTGGCCTTCATGCAAAAAGATTTAGCATAAGTTCGATCAGGATGCAAGCTGGGTGCCATTAAAGAAATCCTAGAACCAAGTTTTCCGTCTGGATTCCTTAGAACTTTGAAGGAGACCTTTTCATTAAGAAAATACTGCTTTTGCATGACAACATACGCCAATCCTCCGCAACAACAATCTATATAAAGCTTAATGGAAAGAATTCGTACTATATTGTTGATGTGTAACTTAATACTTGTAGGAAGCAGCAATTGATATCCAAATGATTCCTAACTCTTTTATCTAATTTCGTCTGGCCTGTGCTCAGCGATATATAACATGATAAACATCACTATTACATAAACAAGAAGATAGAAATATCAGAATCTCCATTTAGTTGGAAAAATATGTGACATTTCTGAACAAAAATGAACAAATTCAGACCTGATCAATACATATGATAATTTTATAAAGTTTCCAATAAGAAAACAACAGTTAAAAAAAAAATAAAAGAAAAAATAGTTGAGACCAAATTTCCAAAATACACACGATTCTCTTATCCATATCAAACTTTTGCAGCCAAAGAGGTGGAACGCTGTCCCGCTCAAATCAGTTTTAAAAAAATAGACAAGAGTTCATGTAGTATTCCCTCCATGATAGTTAGACAACAAAACCTTCAAGAAGCTTCCAGCTTAGGCTTTGAAATTAAATAAAATTTCCATAAACATCATAGTAAGACCAACCTGGAAACTGAAAATTAATTCTTGATTACTTGAGCATTTTTCTTCGAATGATTCTGACAATGGTAGTTGGTTTTTTTTTCATTTCTCATCACACTTTATAGACTATAAACTATAGTTTCGCCAAGCAGGCGATCAGAACATTTCCTGAACCGCATGATCATAAGCATGTTTCTAGTCAGAATTGCAAACTAACATTAAAATAGGAAACAAAACAAATATTATCAACCTAAAAAATGACACTGAACAGTTTATTAGCTTAAAATCCTGTTTACTTTCAAAGATGGAGGGAAATAACTAATTTTTCAGATTTTGACCTGTACAACTAAAAACTGATCTTTGAAGAAGTTTGCAGAACAAAACGAACAAGAGAAAGTACAAGGATCTCCATACATACAAATGGATTGTAACATGGTGATTAATGCTTACCAAAGGCAGTTAAGCAAGTGCCTGCAGTGTGATATCTGAACTGGAAAAGCTTCGAATGAGAAAAGGACACGCCATTACCATATCCACTTTGCTGTCCATATACACCATCCAAACATCTTTTCTAAGTTGTAATTCATCGTCAACATGGATTTCAACGGATGAGTTAAGTCAATCCTGGTTTGCTCAAGTTGGGCTTTACAAGGCCCAAATATGAGTTAGGCTAGGCCCATTAGAACAGAAATTTGGATCCTATTATACGTCAAAGGCGTTGAGACTTCGGGATGCGTGGCGTGTCCACTCCTCATCTGATCCCTGCAAACGGCAGTTGTCACCCACCTGCATCTCTCTCGATGAAAGAAACCAACTATAAAATTAAAACCAAACCATTGCTTCCCGAATGCTCTGCTTGTCATAACTTAACCTATAAAGTATCTACAAAGATTTCGTGAAACAGGGCACCGTAATTTTAGCGAAGAGACCAATGGCAAACTCAACTCAGCAGCTAAAGTCTGATGCTTTGTTGGAGCTGATGAAACAACACCTCACCACCGATGCCGGTAAACAACTCACTGAGAAAATTGGTCTCGTCTATCAGATCAACATCGCTCCCAAGGTCAACCGAACGACCCCGCTTATGTTATTATTTTTAATTTATCTAATCCAAACTTATACTTCAACTAATTTGCCCCATCTTTATGAATTGCAGAAAATTGGGTTTAACGAGGTTACTTATATTGTCGATCTTAAGAAAGGAGAGGTCACTAAAGGTTAGGGATTTAGATTATTTTATTGTTATTCTTCTGTTGAAATATGATTGATTCACTTATGATTTTGCGTAAACGAATTGGATCATGGTTTGTGGAGTAACTATTGAAGTGATAAATCATTTGCCATAATATATATGATGAGTAATCGATTTTTATTTGGTCATTGATGTTATTGATCAATTGGTTTGGTCGTGTTAACTTGGCTATAACACATGAAACAAGGGAAAAGTGTGGTTTTGGATGGTCTAATCCTTATTTTGTCTTTAAAAAACTTTAGGTACTTACGAGGGAGGAAAGCCTGATGCTACATTTTCATTCAAGGATGAGGATTTTGTCAAGGTTGCCACTGGAAAGATGAATCCCCAGATTGCTTTCATGAGGTGCTGACTATGGAGATTTCTTATATTACTTTTTTTGTTGGTTGTTTGTGTTTATTAGTTCTAATTTTTTATTTTTTTGGTAATACTTGCGAATACAGGGGTGCCATGAAAATTAAGGGTAGTCTGAGTGCAGCGCAGAAATTCACCCCGGACATTTTCCCAAAGCCTTCGAAGATGTGAGCTGAGCAGAGGATATTTGCATTATGGTCATTTTAATTGGTTCTTAAAAATGAAATTGTAGATGGATAGCAGATATCATCACTTCTATGTAGTATGGTACTAGTTTGGAAGCGTTTTGTCTGATCAAAATCTTCTTTATTAAATCAATGATGTTCTTGTTTCTTGGCTAGAACCTTATGCATTGATGGATTGGTGGCATAAATCTGAATTGATTTATAGTCTTTTAATAAAAAGTTATATTAAGTTTCTAGCTTCATGTTTCTATTGAAGTTTTGTGGATAGTGGATCATTTGTTTGCTAAGCGCCGAATGTGATTAGAAACTAGCATTCATCCTGATCCTTTCATGCATGCCATGCTTGTAACTCCATTTCTTATTCTGGGTGGAATCCAGAGGCAGCATTTGGGCATGTGATATTGAACCATAGGCCAACAACCCCGGATCCTACATTCTGAACAACATATCATATCATTCAGGTCATCTCTTGCTTCCTTTCTCTTCTACTCTGTCAGTAACTGCAGAGCTAAATCGTTAACCAAGCTATCCAATTCCTGAAAATTCCGTCCGATAGAATCTTTAGCGATTTCTTAGCCAAATTCAGTCTCATGTTTCTGATGATGTACTAGTTGATGTTTGACAGTATAGATTTTCATGGGCGTAGGGCACCTGTCCTTTGGAAATTAGACATTTCCAATTTGCCTTTTTTTTTTTTTTTGTAATGGAATTTATAAACTCATATCGCTGCAAAAACTCACCTAATAAATCAAGTCAATCGACTCAATTGTGAAAACTGTAGCCTTAACTTTTATGCGCATCAGACTTATTTTATCGGTTGATTGCGCCTCCTCATAACACATTTGTCGGGTTTATCGTGTAATTCGGTATGTGGCCTAAATCACCGTACCCTGCCCGCCATGTTGCTTAACTCGTATTTTTCTTTGGTCTTTTCTTTCTTTATTAACCTTAAATTATCTCTATGACTTTTCTTTCTTTATTAACCTTAAATTATCTCTATGGTAGAATTATTCATCCACAGTCAAATACGAGACAATCACTTTGCCTTTGGTGCATCATAAAAGCCTGATAACCTTACTTTTGATGCATAATAATAACTCGAGTTTTGGGTCAAGCGTCCGTCAAAGAAGCGAGCTTCGCTCGCAATTTTACCAAAAGCAATTCAGTGCAGACTGCAAAAGAAGCTTACGTCAGTAAGGTATCAAACCAAACTTTCCACCTTAGGTGATAAAGTGACTCACTAGTACGCAGTTGAAACGCTGAATAAAATATTGCCCATGTCGAGACAAGGAGGTTCAAGGAATGAGAGAAAACTGCTCAAAGCAATTTTACCAAAAGCAATTCAGTGCAGACTGCAAAAGAAGCTCACGTCAGTAAGGTATCAAACCAAACTTTCCACCATGTCGAGACAAAGAGGTTCAAGGAATGAGAGAAAACTGCTCTTATTCGATAGTCCATGCTCGATGCAAAAGGAAATAAGAAAAAGTTTAGGCGATTTGCTTGATGTCAACGTCGGACGTTTGAGCAAATATAAAACCGATTTGTACGTCGTAATCATTGCTGGGTCAGTAAATGTTAGAATTGAGTGACAAGCTTCATGATTCTCGAGATAAATTTAACAAATTCAAATTCAGATAATAATCAAGAGATGTTTTTTTAATCATATCTTCATTATATATTTTTTTTATATATAAAACATTTTGTTTATTCCTTAGTACTTACGTT
>JANKKC010043554.1:0-12375 GCA_026225755.1 Bursera bipinnata | reverse complement strand
CTATAAACATATATTTATTGAGTTTGTGATAAACTAATAAATATGTACAACAAATGTGAATACACTAACGCTGTTAGTTTTGAGAAACTGGACACATATTTATTGAGCTTGCAATTACATATTAATGTTGTACATCAGATTCTAATTTTTACAGGAATATTTCTAATAGATCGAAGTTGTATATTCTCATCATTATTAGGGGGAGCACTTATTAGAGAAGTATATATATATATATATATATATATATCAGATTCTAAAAATCTTTGATAGATCAAGGACTGTATATTATTGTCATTATCAGGGAGAGTATCTATTATAGAAACATTATCAAGAAAAGGAAAAATTTATGGACATATGTGTACTGTACTCTTTTTCTCTTCGATTAAGTTTTGTCCCAATAGGTTTTCCTGACAAGGTTTTTAATGAGGCAGTAGGAAGCACGTCCAACACCACTCATTGTATTTCTTGTTTTGGTTTTTATCCCACTGGGTTTTTCCTAAGCAATGTAAATATAATTAAGTGGTGGTCTCCAAGGGGGAGTGTTATGAAATTATTTGTAATAGGACCGGTCAATTAATTATAGTGGATCCCACCCCTTAATTATTATAAGTATTGTGCAAACGATGATGCAAATTGTGAGAACGATTACACAACCAATAATGTAAATAGTAGGGGTAATTATGTAACTTCACTAAGTGAATAGTGAAGGAGCCTGCCTATAAATAGCAGCCTCCTCTCATTGTAATTCACATCCCTTCTCTTACTTTTAGTCCTTAAGTTTTAGTTATTTGTAATTTTACCCTTGAATATATATTTCCCTAATAGTCCATTAGTTTTAGTATCTTACAATCACACCCTTAGTTGTAACATTCCACTATAGTCCCTCAAGCATAGTATCATTATATCCCTATAGTTTGATACTTTATATCTACATCCCTAGTTAGCTAATTTGTTAATAGACCAAGTTTTCACAACAGTATCCACTTATATTTACTCACTTTAAATAAATTAAGTTGGGCTTTTCTTTGGAAAACCTAGACCTAGGGAAGCCCATTTACATAGCCCATTTGTTACTTAGTCGGGCAAGAAACCGTGCTTTGATCAAATCATGTTGAATCTCCAGATCCGTTTGACTTTCATTTTGTCAAAAACACTTTTCTAACTGTAGCTTGTGAACTTGGGAGCCCATAAAAATATCGGAAGAAAGGAGACGACAGACCGGAGAGCATGGCGCCAACGGTACCGATTCCATGGCGTGCAATCACATCGGCTTTCATGCTATTCCTCCTCTTCTCTCCTTCAACCGCCATTTACTGTGACGAGGACGATTGCTACGATCTACTAGGGTCAGCTCAGCAGCTACCCTCCCTCACTTTACACTTCCCAATTTACCCTTCTATTACTGTCATTTTAACTGGTCTGTTTAACTGAATTTATAGGGTTTCTCAAAACGCAAATGCCTCCGAAATCAAGAAAGCTTACTACAAGCTATCATTGAAATAGTAAGTTTTTGTTTAGTGATTTAATTATATGTAATATGAATTGAATTTCTTGTTTTGGTTGACTTACGTTGCTTCCATTATGTGTTTAGTCATCCGGATAAAAACCCGGATCCAGAATCAAGGAAGGTCTTTGTGAAAATTGCAAATGCTTATGAGGTAATATGCTTTTTAAATTATTTGATCATGTTGTTTGTTTGCTTGTTGGCATTTCTTGATGATAGTCCGCTCCTTTTGGTTGAATTAAACTTGTGTTATATTGAAATGGCTACAAATTTATGGTTGCAGATTCTGAAAGATGAAGCCACAAGGGAGCAGTATGATTATGCAATTGCACATCCGGAAGAGGTGCATTAGAGTTTTTGTTAAAGCAATATAATTGCTCATGTTATTCTTAAACTTCTTGCTGTGTAGCTTGGTGTGGTTATGGTATTTTTATGGGAATTGAATAATTTAATATGAAACATTTCTTACTGCTAGGGAAGTTACTGAGGAATAAGCATGCTTCAAGAGAAGGGAATAATTTAAAACAGTAACTCTTAATCTTAGTTTGTTATTAACTTTGGGATTTCAACTGAATGTTAATTCTTGTCTTTATTTTGTCAGATTCTCTCAAAACATGGTTTTGGTATATCAAATTGTGCCAGTCTTTGTTGTAGATATTGGTTCAGGAGTCTTGAATAGTTTGTGAAAATTTTTCATTCTGTATTTCTAGTATTATTCTGGGTCTAAAGAAATTGTAGTGGTTCCTCATTTTTAACAGTTGAACTTCAATATCCATGACAGAATCGAGACCTTAGCTACACTCTACAATTAAAACTTTGTTGTATGTTACTATGCACAGTAACTAAACTAAATAATATTGAGCATATTGCTACTTCTTGCTGAAGCCAATGAAATATTAAATTGTTGGTTGATCGATTTCTAAGATTTATTCTATGCATTGATAGGGTATATGTGATAAGAGTAGAATTTGACTCTTCAAGTTGGGGGTGGGACAGTCCATTTCTATAATTTTTCTTTACATCTTTTAACAATTGACATCATAAAACATTTCTATTCTGCAATAGAATCTTATGTTTTCTGGTCATACACATGTGACATGTGACTTGTGAATGTTATTTTTTATTAGATTTTTTCTGTTCCTTCAATTTAATTAATTTATTAAAATGCTTAGACTTCACCATCTTCATTTAATCTTTAAGACCTAACATTGCTGAATTCTTTTGTTAGGTATTTTACAATACAGCTCGTTACTATCGTGCATATTATGGACATAAGACGGTGAGAACATACTTATTATTCCAGAATTAAGTGGTGATTCTGGTTTAACTTTTTTCAACTGAGAGTTTATATTTAACTGAAAAAATATCTACTCTTCCAGGATCCTCGTGCCGTGTTGGTTGGTCTTCTTCTGATTCTCTCGGGATTTCAGTATCTAAATCAATGGACGAGGTATAATCAGGTACAAAATATATCGGTACAAAATATATCAAGTAAATGATTGCGTTTGAATCTTGATATGGTTGTTTTTCACAGTTTCCTGTAATGTGATTTTCAGTATGTCATGATAATAATTCTGGGAGCCATTAAGGAGTTAGTGAGTTTTGGTCCTAAGAATGTATGGACATGAGTTGACTCGATACCATCTTGACCCAAAATATTAGCTAATGTTCCCTGGGCCAACTTCTTGTATACAAGTCTTTCACTTTTCTCATCCTTTTTGTTGTAGGATTTACTTATTCACTCACTTGCACATGTATCAAATATTTATTTGTTCCCAGACTATGTGAATGTGTAGAGTTTTAAGTAACTATAAAGTTTATTAAGGAAAAAAAAAAAAAATAAGGTACATACTGAAATGAACTCTGTATTACTGAGTATCAACAGTAGGGTAAGGTTGTCGTTATGAATATCTCAAGTCGTATTAGTAACATATCCTGTAGAAAGGCTTGAAAAGCTGCTTCTTTTCCATCATCCATTACATCTTCAATTTGGATTTTTGTTGCAGGCTATAGCCATGGTCAAGAAGACGCCAGCTTATAGAAATAGACTCAAGGCACTGGAATTTGAACGTAGTGGGGGAACTACAAATAAGAAGAAGAGTAACAAGCAAATGGACAAGTATGCTCTAGTTTCAATTAGAAAAGTGATTGATAAATGTTTTATTCAGATACTAGTCTTTTGTGATATCGGATGTCATTTCGTGATTCTAAAACATTTTATATGGCAGGAAAACAGAGGAGGACCTCAGCAAAGACCTTGAACTTCAGATAAAGGGAGCTGAAAAACCCTCCATCTGGGAACTTATTGGCATCCGTTTTGTCCTCCTGCCTTATACTATCGGCAAGGTTAGAAAACCAAATTTGTCAGTTGACAATAGGCACATGTTTGAATGGAATCAATATAGTCTGATAGCTATGGTTTATCATCCGAGTCATTCCTGTTGCTGTCTTCAAGTAATGATTTACTTAGAATCTAATCTTGGCTTTATTACTGACTCTGTTTCCACCCAGCTATTGATGTGGTCTGGCCATTGGTATTGGAGATACAATTTTAAAAAAGCTCCATATGCTTGGGAAGATGCTTCTTATCTGACTCAAAAATCCCTGCGAGTGCCGCTGGATGCTTGGATGAGTACTGGTAAATTAACAGAATTCCTACACTTCATTTCTTCTTGTTAAGCACGCATAAATTTTAATTAGGTGCTGATTCCGAGGGTGGTCTATTTGTATATTATAGTATATCTTATCATCTATTTGGAACAACTTAAAAAACTAATCCTAATTACTAATAAATACAATTGTTTTGCTCAATGTTTTCCATGTCCTTCTAGCTTCTAGAAAAAAACCTAATGGATACCACAATACCCAAAAACTGTCTATTAAGGATCCGGACCATACACATCCTTCTCATGGATTATCTTTTTGGTAGTTACCATCATTTAAGCTTTTACTGAAGTATATTCGCTGTGGTTTGTTAGATGAATCAACTAAGGAAGATCTTGTCCAGAGACGTTTATGGGAGAAATCCAACTTGGAGAGCTACATGGCAGAAATGCGTAAGGAATCCAAGCGCAGAAGATAGCAAATTTTATTGATTGCTATCTTATGCTCCTTAAATACCGATAAATCATTCATTTTGGGCAGAATTTGACCAATATACAAAGAGATTATGCATACTTAGCAGAATAGGTGAATTTTGGTATAATTTTGTAAGGGATTGTTGCTAATTTTCAAATTTTTTAATGTGTAAACATCCACATATGTAATTTCATATGGCTGTGTGATCATTATTTGTATCCACTTTACTAATTTATTATTAAATTTTAGTTCTCTCTAAGGTTATCAAGTCTCGAACACTTTAATTCGCATTCATACTTGAGGCAAATTGCTTTTCGAGAGCTATCACGAAGTTCTTGTATTATTATATGTCATTTGTCAAAGTTTAAGCTTATAAACTAGAGTCCAAGTGCTCGACTGGCCTATAGTACAGATGTATGGCGGAATCAATAGGACTTTAGCTGATTATACAAGACTGCGAGGCATAAACAGTGAGAAAATTAGTGGGTCTATGTTTTATTATATCATTTCTAAAAGTTAATATCTGGTTTTTGTCTTTAATTTTTTTATAAAAATCTTTATTACTCTGTTTAAATACGACGTTTAGGAAAAGTTTCACATGCTCCGCTCACGCACAGTCACCGTACACCCCTACTTGGACGATCACGTGGGACTTTCATGCTGCCCTCCTATCCCCAGGGCTTGAACCCGAGGGCTCTGATACCGCTACGAGATCAAGACGTCATGGTTGTTAGATAAAAGCAATCCTTAATTCTTAAGTTTCACCCAATTACTGTTATATTTTAGAAAATTTAATCTAATCTAAATAATTAAAACTAATCAAAATTGAATTAGTTTGGATTGGATTGACGGAAATTGGATTGTATTGTAATTTGAACAACCCTAGAAAATGGATTTGAAAAGAAAGAGTGAAAAACCAAAATAAAACAAAACGGTGCGTTTTGTCTGTTACTTGAGCTTAAACCTCCGTCTCCGACATTCCTCTTCACCAAAATTTGGCGCAAAATCAAGCCACCCATCTGCTGTTATACTTTCCATGCAACATTCCGATACTCATCAATGTCTGCTATGGAGGTTGGATATCTGGTTCCACTTGATAAAAATCTAAAAGAAGACACCTCACTCCCTAGACTACCACTCTCTTGTGGGCCTAACACCATCGGTCGCGCCAATGTTCCTGTTCCCGACAAGCGACTCAGCCGTAAACACCTCACTTTAACCACCTCAACTGATGGCTCAGCTAATTTAGTCCTGGTAATTGCTTATTACTATCTTAATTTCACTTTCACAATTTTCAAATTTATTTATTTGATTTTTATTGAAATTTCAGGAAGGAACTAATCCGGTGGTGGTTAAATCCGGTGATCAAAGAAAGAAGCTTAGTTCTAACGAACTCGTGTCAATCACTAACGGTGATATCATAGAGTTGATTCCTGGACATCACTTCTTCAAGTATACAACTTTGCCTCAAAAGAGACCTTCTAACCATGGAGCTATAGATGAAGAGACTAAACCGAAGAAAATTCGACAAGTATGTAATTATTTTGAAGATGAATCGTTATTGTTTCTAAACAGCACTTTAATTTCTTGATTAAAATGGTATATAGGCTGAACCATCCGTAAACGGAAAAGGAGAAAACTTTGGGGAGGCTATAAGTTGTTTTCATGTGTCCAACGATAAGTTACCGTTAACTTTTCGGCTATTGCGAGTCCAAGGGCTTCCGGCGTGGGCTAATACTTCTTGTGTTTCTATAGGGGATGTGGTTCAGGTAGTGCTATCAACTTTAATTACAATGTGAATCTTTTTTGGAGTCTTTTGGGTTTTTGTATGTGGAATTGGTTTGGATTTTGGAAAATTGATTTGCTAATTCGTTTGTCAGGGAGATATTGTTGTTGCTATTCTATCCAATTACATGGTGGACCTTGATTGGTTGTTACCTGGTGAGTTCTTTACGCTCTCATTATTTATTTATTTTTTTATTCTGTTTTCTCATGTTGTTGAATTGAATTTTCATCAGTTTGGGCAATTAATTATAAGTTGCTGAGAAGTGGTTCTTTTTTCTTGTGAGCATCGCAAAAACAGTTACTTATGGTAGATTTATTTTCTTTTCTATCAGTTAGTGCAGTAAACAAATATTTTGATTAACATAGACTTGTGATATTTATTTCTTATTTTTTTCAATACTTTTGCCTCTTGAGCCACTAGCCTGTGTAAGCAAGCAAGGATAAGGCTTCTGTTTGCGTATGCATTTAGTTCGGATGAGTGCTTAGTTATGTGTATGTATAATTAAGTTTCTTGCTTAATTATTGGTTCTTGTGATGGGGCTTCTACTTTGTGATAGTTTTATTAGTGGAAAATTCTTTTTATTTATTATTATTTTTACCTGTGTTTGGTTATCTGCAGTAGTAAATATGGTTTCTCTTGCTGCACAAACGCGTTCCAAGACTTATTGCTACTGTTTAAAAAGAAATTTCCCTGATTAGATTTCTTTTTGTTTTTCTGATTCTTTTGTTGCATCTATAATGGGCATTGTGAATTATATGGATTCGTTTTTGGTTTAGTTTCTGTTGACATTGTTCCATTCTCTTCTTTGTAATGCTGTGGTTTTTTTCCTCTGCTTTTCAATTGCAGCTTGTCCGATCCTTTCCGTGGTTCCCAATGTGTTGGTTATTCATGGGGAGGGTGATAGTACATTGGAACATATGAAGGTTTAGTTTAACTCTAATACTAATTTTCTTTTATACATTTGAAGTTCTATTTCTGAAAAGGAGTTTCATTATTATTATTATTTTTTGCTGTAATTATGTAACAGAGAAAGAAGCCTGCAAATTGGATTTTGCACAAACCTCCACTGCCTATTTCATTTGGGACACACCATTCAAAGGCCATGCTTCTTGTTTATCCTCGGGGAGTGAGAATTATTGTGCATACAGCAAACTTGATATATGTTGATTGGAACAACAAAAGTCAAGGTTTGTGGATGCAAGATTTCCCCTGGAAGGATCAAAATAATCCGGGCAAAGGCTGTGGATTTGAAACTGATTTGATTGATTATCTCAGTGCTTTGAAGGTATTAATATTTTTAGCATTTTACTGAATGCTGGATCGGAAGCACATGTGGTTTTTCTTGATCAATTGTTTAAATTTTCAGATTTATGAAAGAATACTGCTTCAGATTGGTAGTTTAAATCCTTATTTTTGTTCATTTATAGTTCTCTTCTCTAAAAAGATACTGATGCCTCTATCATATGCGATAGAATATTGCATGACCTGATTGTGATAATAAACACTTTATTTTGTTGAGTGGAATAAATTATCTTTTTTCAAATAGTAGCTCGAAACAGAAGTAGTCGGCTACTGAACATAGTTTGCTCAATTGGTATACAGAAAGGAAGTTATTTTGTCCTAATAAGAGTGAAATGAAGCTTTTGATTTTTTTTTTTTAAACTTTCAAGCCAAAGTTGACAGACATGACCATTGAATGTTTTGTATGTATTTATGTTTTTCTTATTATTCCCTTTTGGCAGATAAACATATTAATATAACTGAGAGGATTACCATGATTATTGCTTTTACTTCTCAATGGTTCTACTTTGGCAAATGCAATTAGCTCTCAAATACTCAAATATTTGTAGGATTATATTCCAATGGTCACTTCTATATTTTTTAATTCGAAATTATATGTTGGAAATATATGTTCCCTGTAATTATGAAAGTATTGTTTGTATTTAAAAGCTCAATCTTTTCTCCTTCTTTGATTATTTTTTGAAGAATCTGCTTTTTTATCTTCTCAGCTTATATCATTGTCATGCATTATATATTCTTCTGTAAAAGTAGGAAAACCTGCCATTCATGTTTCACCTTTTTTGTCTTGCCGAAACAACTGGAAGGAATTTAGATTTATGCTCAAGAATACATAGATTGCATTAAAAAGAGAAAAATCTGTTTAACCATGTTTAACATGGTAATGTTGATATTTTTCTTCAATATGTACAGTGGCCTGAATTCAGTGCTAATCTGCCCGGCCTTGGCAACTTCAAAATCAATCCATCTTTCTTCAGAAAGTTTGATTATAGTGCTGCAGTGGTATTGTTTCCTTTCACTTAAATTTTGGTTTCGATCCTCAAATGATTTTCATCTTTAAATTTTTAATTTCTTTGTAGCATGCTATTATATGAAAACATGTAATGCTTTGTAAAATAATTTTTAGGTCCGATTAATTGCATCAGTTCCTGGTTATCATACTGGTCCCAATTTGAAAAAGTGGGGACATATGAAGCTGCGTACCGTTCTCCAAGAGTGTATTTTCGACAAAGAGTTCCAAAATTCTCCTCTAATTTATCAGGTATGATTCAAGAACTTTTCATCTTAAACAATGGTCATGCATCTCATGATGGGCCATACCAATGCTCTTTGCTCTCTGGAACTAGAGGAAGAATTAAGTTGTGCATCGTCCTGTTTAGTGATTTTTCTCACTTAATTCCTCCGTTTCTTGTGGGTTTCTGGTGTTGCCCTTTTCGTTTGACTTTCTCCGATCTTATTTTGATGTACATGATCTTCCTAGATGTGATATATACTATGGAGACGTTACTTGAAGTTTTAGAATGCAATGATGGCAGCGTAATTTTATTTCTCTTGAAGGAGTTTTTTCTATTTAATTTGCAGACTTGTTTTCTTGCAGTTCTCCTCCCTTGGTTCACTGGATGAAAAGTGGATGGCAGAGCTGAAATCTTCAATGTCATCAGGTTTATTAGATGATAAGACACCCCTTGGTCTTGGGGAGCCACTAATAATATGGCCTATTGTGGAAGACGTCAGATGCTCTTTAGAGGTACTATCAAATTTGTTATTACTGTGTACCTTTCCAATCATTCATTACATCTTAGACCATAGTACAATAATTTTCTAACATTTCCTGGTTCTGAATGTTGGGTGTAGTTGGATGTTTGATGACCTAGCCATCTTTTTAGAAGGTTGGTTCCTTACCTGGATTTATGGAAGCAAAAGATTGATATCTAGTGAGAAACCAGTAATCATGCTAACACTTTGTTGGCTTCAATTCTGAAAACTGAACAGAGCTTGGATCAATAAGTCGGTTTAAGACTTGAAATTTTAGCTGTATCCTGTAAATCAATGGAACCCAACCGAAAATGTTACATAACTGAGTTTACTTTTTTTTTTTTTTTTTGAAATGGTTGCGTAAGCTTTAGGATAGCTTTTTCCGGTGATAAAATAAAAATAAATTTCACTCTGAAGATGTTCAGCAGGTTTCAAACTAGTTCAGATGTCAAATTATCTTTTTGTAAAGAAACTAATTGCATTAGTCTTCCTTTTAGCAGCAAAGATGAGAATACCAACTGTATACTTAACAATTGGCTGCTGTGTAAAAACTTTATATTTAAGTATTCCCTATCCGAATTCTATCAGTCTGAAAGCTATTATCATAGTTGGATGTACTCTGAAAATGTATTAGGTTTAGTGCTCTCAATTTCTTTTGTTGGCTTTATTTTATTCTGAATTGAGCACTTTTTTCCATTTGAAAAAAGCTATATTGAGTTCCAAGAAGAAACGAGTCTAACTGATATAGCAAAACTGACTGAAGCTTTAGTCTCTCCTATTTGATATTTAGAATTTCATTTAGTTGGTTATAGTATTCATAATGCTTAGTAGAAGTGGGATTTGAATTACGGTTCACCAAATTTTTTTTTTCTGGTTCTTTTGGTAATTTCCAATTTGGTATCATTTGGTCTTTGGGACAAAAAGAATTTAGAATAAGTTGAATTTCATTTCTCCTTTGGTTTGTATCCTATATTGGGTTCTTCAAATTGCATTTTAATTGTGTTTTATGCCTACCAATTGATGTTTGGATTTCATTTTTAGTTCTTTTTTTCTTTTCTTTTCTTTTCTTTTTCCTCTCTAGGGTTATGCAGCTGGGAATGCCATTCCAAGTCCATCGAAGAACGTGGATAAAGAATTCTTGAAGAAGTATTGGGCTAAGTGGAAGGCTAACCATGCAGGACGCTGGTAATATATTGATATCTACGTGTCTCGTTTAAACTCAAAGTTTGAACCTGAGATTGCTAATAAATTTTTTGAACAGTAATCAGTTTCAGATTTTTTTCCTTTGCCTTCCAAAGCAGAAACAATAATGAGTCTTCTGGTTACTAATAAATTACTGTATTATCCCATAGACATTCTCACTTTGTCAAATTCATGAACTGTTGTTACCATCTTACATTAGTAAGAAATATCAGTTATCACAGTTAATTGTTGTAGGTGTTATTTACTTTTTTTTTTTATTCTTTTTACAAGTGGTTTTTTCTATTTCCTTCTCTTCAGAACTTTTGTTACACCTTCAGCAACTAAATTTAAATTCTTTGAGAATTTGTCATATAGCTGTCAATATTTAACTACTCGCAGTTCTTCACCAGATAACTGGGGCATAACTGATTTTATTTTGTTTAGTTCTTTCTCCAAGTGTACCATCATTGGTTCATTTTGATTATGAGATTGGTGCCCTAGCTCTCTCCTATGAATTCATAACATATCAACCTTATGGTTCTTTGTCTCTATTTTTCATTTTCCTTTTTTTTTTTTTTAATTTCCCCCCAATACCATTAGGGGGTATTTTTCTTCTTACTATCTTGCTTTTTTCATGTTTCAGTCGAGCAATGCCGCATATAAAGACGTTCACCCGTTATAATGGTCAGAAACTGGCGTAAGAGCTCATATTAGATGCATTTTTTGTGGCTTTAGAATCTTTATAGGGTTCGAGTAGCTTTGGCAGATTACCGTGCCAAATCAAGCTAGTTTTTATTTTTATTTTTGAAGTCATAGTTCTTTTTCCTGCAGTTGGCTCTTACTGACTTCAGCAAATCTCAGTAAAGCTGCCTGGGGAGCACTCCAGAAGAATAATTCTCAGTTGATGGTTCGTTCATACGAGGTATGTATATTGAAATCTTTTAGCATCTTAAAGTTCAATCGAATCAAGAAATATGACCAGCATCTTTCCGATACGAGTAACTGCATATTGGTCCAATCCTCTGGAACCATGAGAGAGTTTATTTATTAAAATATTTGTTATTCTTCAAATTTTCATTCAATATCTTTGCGTCATTTCGATTTCGTTTATTCTTTCTCATAATTGTTTTTCTTCTGGTTGTCGGTCACGAATCATTCAAGCTGGGAGTGCTATTTTTACCGTCTATGAAAAGAAATGGTTGTGGCTTTTCTTGTACAATCAATGGGGGTACATCCAAGGTGATGGCTGTATCCTGGTTGTGTATATCCATACTTTTAATTTGGTAAATAGTTTGATTTTGGGAAGAAAGTATAAAATCAATCTGATAGTTTCTTTATCTTAAGGATAAATGTGGAACGACAGAAAAAACCGAGTTACCGAGAACTAAGCTAGTGACCCTAACTTGGCAAGGGAGCCGGAATACAGAAACATCCTCCGAAGTAATTTCTTTGCCTGTGCCTTATCAACTCCCTCCTCAACGATATTCTGCCGAAGGTAATGCAATGCTTTCTGATCTATGGCTGCACTTTTATATTATTACATTAATCTGGCTTCATTCGTTTCCTCGATCTGCAGATGTTCCTTGGTCTTGGGATCGGCAATACAACAAAAAGGATGTTTATGGTCAAGTTTGGCCACGGCAAGTCCAACTCTATGCTTGTCAGGATTCTTGATTTATCAGATGAATGCTTAAAATTCGGATAGTTGGACGCTTAGTGGAGTTTGATTTCTGACATTTCGGTTGACAATTTTTCTGTCTAAGTTTATTTA
>JANKKC010043553.1:0-12374 GCA_026225755.1 Bursera bipinnata | reverse complement strand
ACAAAATCTCTAATTTCATGATTCTTCCTCTTTCACCTCTGTTCTGTCATTTCTCCTATTGTTCAATGTTCATTTCTTCTTCCGAACTCTTTTCAAATGAAACAAAATCAACGAACAAAATTTCAAGTGTAAACATTATCCTTACCCTCTATCGATTAAATCCTCAACAAACTTATCTATTGAAGATATAATTGCACATCAAGCAGCCATCTTGAAACATTAACAGAGCAAACATGTACATATACAAAAGACAGAGACAGACAGACCGTTCATCTCTAACGGCAAGGTTGAGGAGGGCAAGGAGAGAGGCTTCACAGGCATCAAGATTAGGAGAGACAAGCATCAAAACCAAGGGTTGAATAACCCCAGCAGCTGCAAACTTTGATCTTATCTTAGAAGATGATTTCTTCACCACTTTTCTTATGTGTCTTGCTGCTTCTATTTGGGTCTGGAGATCTCCGTTTAGAAGCTTATCTGACAAGTCCTGAATCAGGGTTTCCTTCCTTTGGTTCCAGGCTTCCTCTTCTTGGTCTGTTGATGTTGTTGTTGTTGTTGGGGATGTTGCAGACGCTGTGACTGTGTTCTCTTCTTCATGTCCCATCTCCTCTCTTTTACTCTATCTGTGTCTGAAGGGTTTCTTCTCTTTTAACGTGTTAATGATTATATCGAGTTTGGGTCCTGTCTGAAAGCCCAAACAAACACTACCAAACAAAAGTAGACCAAAAACCCAGAAAAAGTTTTTTGACAAAAAAATTGCTTCTCTCTCTTGTAAATAATAATTTTGCCCTCAAATAGATTATATCCCTTCTACCACCATGTAATACATCCATACATGTACTCCTAACGTGGTATAAATACAACACCTCAGCATAATAACATGATAAATAAATATCCTTTAAGTCAATCCAGGATTGAATGATAATGTTTTGAGATTTAAGTAGAGATAGAACAACTAATTCATCAGTAAAAAAAATTATAATGTTATCTCGCATAGATCTTTTTTCTAATTATTATTTGGAATATTAAAAGTGTTAATATTTTATATGAATATCAACCGAAGATTGCATAAAGAGAAAGACATAAGAGGTTTATAAGGGAGAGGGATTTTATTTTACAGTTAATAACATTATTATATTGTTGTCTGTTTATGAGAGATAACATCAAGATATTCCCAGGATTAAAGCATTAACGGTTACCCCAGAAGTTTGGTGAGTTACTAAACAATGACCTGAAAATAAACAGAAAAGGACTTCAACAGCCCCAACTTGACATAAGCTGACATATATAAACGAAATGAAGGAAATTAAATCTCTCGACTTATACATTTGATGATTGCTGAATTGTATATTAATCCAAAAGAAATGTCGTTATTGGAGTAGGAGATCAGTAGTGAGTAAGATTGTAAAGAGGTTGCATAACCATAACATCATTCATCTGTCCTTTCGTTGATTGCTGCAAGTGAGGGTTGCCATGTCGGAGTAGTATTTCGAGCCCTCCTCCGTTCATGAGACTCAGAATTCAACCTCTTCTCGGGTTTGTTGTCCTCCTCTTTATGTGAAGTACCCCCTTTTTTCTTGTTCTTGACCTCAATGCCAACGAATGTTACATGTTTTCTAGTAGCAGTTTTCTTTCTAAACCCGGCGCTGAAGGAATCACTAACTTCACTTTGTTGGCAAAACGACTTGCAAGAAAATTCATCCTTATTGGAAACCACATCAACTGAAAAATCAATACTGGAAAACATTGACATAAAGGGGCTGAGAGAAGCTTCTCTATCAGGCCTTTTGATCCTTCTCCGGAGCTTCTTCACAGTCCGACGTGGGACAAGAAAGAACTTCTCACCAGGGGTGAGGATTTCATCTGGCCGCACCACTGAGTCCCATGGCTGCCTAAAAACTTCAGGCCTAGCCAGGATGAAAGAAGGGTACTTCTCCAGGATTTTAACAGCAGGAGTTGCCATGTAATAAAACTCAACACGTCCACCAGCATGGACAATTTTCAACACAGAAGAGGTCTTCGGTTGAACTGGAGAAGAGGCTGCTGGCTTACGGAGCACACTGCGAGAGACAGGAGTTAATTTATGGACATTGAGGAGTTTGTGCAGCATGTTGAGCTGTTGACTGCTGAGACAACGGTTTCTTTGGCAGTAAGTAGAATTCTCATATATAGTCCAGAACTTCGGCGGAACCAAGAGGGCACAAGGCTAATCGAATTTGGCCGACTTGAGTCAAATTAAGGTTAAGGAATATCACTGTAATATGATAACATTGATACAAGATTACTACGGGGTCTCCGCAGCTAACCGTGTTTTTGTTGTTTTGCTTATGTTGGGATAAAATCGTTCTCATAATCGGCCGCCAAGACAACCACAGTAAAACAATCTAGACAAGGGTGAAGGATCCAGGGCACAAATCTCAAAACTACTGGGAATATGCATAATTGTCTGATATTAACTGTGCACATATCACCATCCTGCCAATCACTCCACGAAGGGCAGAAAACTAGGCCTACAGAATGACCGAACATGTGAACAATTTACAATGAAGCGAAATATCAAACAAAAACCACAAACTCAAAATTTTAATGAATTGGAACTCCACAATCTCTGATATCAGCATCAGTTCTTTTAAGGCCAAAATGGTTAAAATTCGCACCAATAACTTTTCCACACAATCCCTATACCTATGAGAAGCATTTACTTATTATAAATCAGTCAACTGAAACAATTGAAACGTTCCCTTTTGATTTACCAATTACAACAATTCAGTACATCCTTTTCTTGCTATCAAAATTCACTTTACAGGTAAGACAGCGGAATAAGAAGAAAAAGGAACGGAAAATTTCTCCAACCTATATCTTACCTTCCAGAGCCCTATAAACCTCAAATATAAAAGGGGAAAAGAATGGAAAAGATTCTCACCACTCAACAGTAAATTCTAGTAGAGTTAAAAAAGTTTCAGAAAAAGGAGAAAAAAGATTGAAACTATGAAATGGAAAATTGGCAACACCATATAGCAGCAAGAAACCTGCACATGCCTACCTTGACTAACTTAAAATGGTCAACATCAGTTACAGGCGAACAGCACCTTTTATGTCCTCAACCCAAGCAACCAGAAGATACTACTGGCTAATTTTTTTTTTTCAAGCCTCCTTTCTTAGATTTACACTCTCAAATCCAGCCAGTTTAATACCTTCTCGATGTTTTCCACCATCCAAACTCGTTAGAGTTCCCAAAAATATTCCAAGATTGGACTTGAATTTCTTGTTTTCTGGTTTACAGAAGGAAAATGCCTATCCCTGTTTCAGTAATTACTGGGCCAGTTGATCTGTGCATGCTGAGGTTGCTGATAAACACTTGCTGCGGGTCCCCCAATATCAACAGCTCCAGCCATTGTCTGAGATTGTTGTAGAAGTGGGTGTACAGTTGCTGCCGTTACTGCTTGTGCAGGGTGATAGATACCAGTAAACGTCCCATGACCAGCCTGTGTTGGACCAAAAGTTACATGCTGACCCTGAGGAGAAAGATTGTAAAATGAACTTGCTGTCAAGCTGGAGATCTCTCGGCTAGGCGCAGCTATCCACACAGCAGAACCTTCACTCTGCAGAAAGACAATCAATTCATCACCATACATGGAAAAATAAATAAAATCAAACAAAAAAGATAAGTTAGCAAATACAGAAGAATGGAAGAAAAAAGAGGAAAAAACAAGCAACCTGTTGTCCAGTGATGTAGACATTATTTTCCTTGAACTGGGATGTGCCAAGATCCTCATTGGCAGTTGAATTTCCAGCTGTTGCAGCAGAACTAGGAGTATAACCAGCTGGGGAGGAGCCATAAGTCCCATAGCCACTTGGCATTCCAATATGGGTTGAGTTTCCTGTATTAGCTCCAGGTTTGTACTGCGGAAGTGAAAATTTGGCACCTGGAGCAGTCGCTGCCTGTGGAGCCGGATACACACTTCCAGCTTGAGGTTGTTGAGGAAATGCACCATTGCTCAAGAATTGGTGAATGGCTGGAGGAGGATAGAATGGAGAGAAATAGTGGCCATATGGAATGTAGTTTGGAGGATAATGCGATATATGCACTCCAGTTGGAGGTCGAAAAACAGGAACTGGTTGCTGAGTCACAGCTATAGAATTTTGCATGAGCCCAGCAGCTTGAGTCACCTGTGGAGTTGGACCTGCTGTAGACAGAACTAAAGAGTTGCCACCCTACATACAGAAACATACAAGCATCAGAATTCAGCTGATGATCACAAGAGTATGTTCATGGAAGATTGAAACTATGCCCCAAAAATTCTAAAAAGATCCAGCTAACAAACAGTATTCTGAATAGCCTCTTCAAGAAATAATATTAATTCAGAAATAACAACAAAACCGTAAGGAACTTTTCTCTTGGTGAAAATCATTGAAGTTCGTAGATAGTACAAACCTCTTGAGGAGACTGAGAAGTCTGAGGTGGCAATACCGCAACATTCCCATTGTATTTGGAGGGAACTCCTGCTGAAGGAAATGGCGAAACACGACCATCAGCATCAGCACCAGACCGATAGAATTGCGCGTAATAACTTGCTGGATCAAACGGTTGTTGGACCTATATAAAGAGGAACAAGGTTTAAAAGCCAAAAACAGAGCCAAATGACAATCAATCATGACATATAAGTTGCTTTAGATAAAATCAGCACCATGAAAATCATATCATTATATAAGGGGTCAAAATTCAAGACAAATTTATTTTTAAGAAATATCTTATACCTTATTCAAAATTTAAAATAATTAGATGGATGGTAAAAAACTGCTGCTAATAAAAATTTACACAAATAGACAATACCTAGATCAACCCAAACCACTAAATAGCAGAAATTGGAAGGCTTACTACAAAGCTTGGAAGCCGAGAAACATCACGTGCTTGGGACTCGGAGTTTTCAAATGGTGCAAACTGACTCCCTAACATAGGAGGCACAAAACCAAAACTGTAGTTCGGAGAAGTATGAACCACTGAGTATTGTTGGCCTCCTGACAGCAATGCAGTCTCCTGCTTGGATTCATGATACTCTGGAGCAGCACTAGTTGAAACATCACCGTCACCTGACAAATTTTCAGGTACATTCGTAGGTGATTGTGGATGATCATGATAATCTCCTACGTCAGTTGTTGCCAACGTGTTCTGATTGCTGGATTGAATTTAAAAATGTTAACCACTTTTTTTTTTTTTTTGAGAAACAGAGACTATCATTAGAAGAAAAGAATAATTAGAAAAGAGTTACACAATTTGTCCAGAAAAAGTAGGAAACAACTAAAGGCTCACAAAGAGATCTATACTGTACAGGCTGGACAACCAACAACAAAAAGCTATGGACTCAAAACATTAATTCCAATCACACAAAATTATGCCAAAAAATTCATGCTAATTTAATTGAAAAAGAAAAAAGTATGTTGAAAAGATTTTGAGACTGATACCTAAAGAGAAGTACACAAACAGTAAAACATGAGTTTTAAAAAATTGTTAAATGACCGTACTAGAATTGCATAGTACAAAGATTATTGTAGCTGCATTGATATGCTGAAATATTTACCATAACTGACATGAAAAGAAAGGACCAACTCTCGCAGGTTGTTTGTCACAGTTGTAAATATCGAAATTTAATGGCTTATTTCAACAGTGGGTCAAATAGGAAAAAAATAAAAAATAAAAAATAAAGAAAAATAACTCCATTAGGACCATTACATCCTCATGAACAATTTTAACTTTACAGCAAAAACAACATCGTAGTGGTTAGACAAACATGCTTCACTAATCTAAGGTGAGAATCATTCTTCTATAACACAAGAAACTAAAACCTTGTAGTGATCTACACAGCCTATGAAGCTTGCCCATTAACCAAAATATTATTAGGGAAAATTAAGGCTTTCCTCAAGATCTAAAAATAGATAATACGGTTCCGTAAAAACCAGATAATTATAACTACCATTATATTAATCACGAGATTCAAGAACTGCAGTAAATATCATGACCACCACAGATGATACAGTTACTACAAGCATGAGGCAGGGTGTAACTTATTCTTCCTAGATAAGAGGGAAGCAAAATTACGATATTCCTTTTTCCATCCTAAACAAGAACTCCATGTTACAAACCTTGCAGCCTGTTGTTCCTCCACAGTTTCTTCAACAACCTGAGAAGTTTCGGACACAGGCGTAGAGCTCTTGTCACTCTCTGGACTGCCGACATAATTTGAAGTTACTCCAAAACTAGCATCAAAACTTCCAAAACTCAATTTCGTTCTTTCAGATTCAGGGACATGGATATGGTTTGGAATTATAACATGTTGACGTTGCGGAAGATGCAACTCCCCTAACTTCTTCTGCAGTTTTGAAGTTGCTTCTTCTGAATCAAGAACGCTTGACACAGGTTGTGACAGGGAACTAGCTTCTACTAAAACAGCAGAAACCTCAGACGTACCACCTGTTCCAGGCCCTTGAGTAGTATTCGGGTTTGTGGGCTTCGGTTTCCACTCCTTATTAGAACCAACTGTTGCAGAGAACATCATTAATTACTGAATAAATCTAGCTATCAATCAATTGTTAGTAACAATATGTAAAAATTCATATCAAGGAAACATGTTTTTCCAATATTCTATTCCAACCTTCAAATAATGAGTTCTTAATCCTCATATTCTGCAAAACTAACCCTATTCCTCAACCAAAACAAAAGGTCTCAACTTTACATTCTAACTTACAAATCTACCACCTATCAAAATTGGGAGACATATATGACGATCAATCAACTGATATTTCAATATAATGCTAAGAGAAACCCATGTGAACCATTAAAAACTTCAAGCAACACCTCCAAATTTTATGAAACAAAATTTTTGATATTCAATATTGTCCAAAATAATACCTTTCTGCGGACCAATTATTTCTTGAGACCGGTTACTGAAATTAGATGGAGGTCGACTAACTGAAGAGGCACTCTGGATTGACATAGATGACGGTTGGGAAGACTCAGTTAGCTGATTTTTCGTGAGACCTTGGGATTTGCTAGGCCTCTTTCCTTGTGTAAATGAGCTACCAATCTCAGAAGCTGCTATCAATCATGAATAAGAGCTCATCAAAACTGATCATATCACTAGAGAAAAAATATCACACCAATTGAAAATTGTGAAACCCTCACCAGCAGTTAACTTGTTCTCTGCATGAATATTTGGTTCAGTAGGAGTTCGATGACTCCCCACTTCACGTTTGATAGTACCCACTGCACCAGGGAGCCTTGAATCAATAGAAGGCACTAATACAGGATCCGAAGATGAGAAACAGAGGGTTGATGAATTCGAGCTTGGAGCAGGCTGTCCATGGGTTGGCCCAGAGCCCAATGCAATGGGGGGATTCTTTTTGGCAGCAACGGGAGAGTGTGCAGTCCCCAACTTATTAACGCTAACAGTTGATGGACTCACTTCAGTTTGATTTATGCCAGTTCCTGCTGGTAAATCAGACGCATGCACAACACTATAGCTTCCAGAAGCTGCCACATTAGGACCATTGACTACAACAGCTACAGAGCTGCAAACATAGTTAGAAATGAAGGTTGCAACGTCATGTAATTTAGAAGCTTTCTTGTAGGAGCATAACACTTGGGAAATTGGAATTGCAAAAGAAAGTCAAATTGTAGTCAGTAAATACCTTGCTGCTGGAGTTGTTTCTTTAATTTTTGTTTCCTGGGAGGTTGGCAAGGATGGACCAACACCCTTGTCTGCAGCTTGACTGGTTCCATTGTCCCTCCCAGAACCAGAATTCTTACCACCACCAGCATCTGACATGCAGAACACATGAGAAAATTAGCTCTGATATCCAATTTATTCCAGCAATGCAATAAATTATGTCATAGTGAACTTTAGTTGAGCAACCAAACCAATATTTTTAAATAATCAAACATCCTAACTAAGATGGTAGCCAAGAAAATGATGACTGCAACAAGATCAACTGAGGACTACCAAAGGCACAGGTAGAAAACAGGTTTAAATAAAACTCCGCAATATCTCCTTAGACGAAAGGAAAACTCATTTGGACTGAACTGCGAAAGGTGGTAGATTTTGACCTGTTACTAGATAAGTGGCATGCATCTACTGATAGCAATCAAATCCAAGTAAATGCAACAATATAACTAAAAGCAAGTATAGTGCAGTCCAGCCATGACAATTAAAAACAGTTTTAATCATTGTTTACCATGTGATGTGTAACGAGGCGCAAAATTAGCCCGGCCACCCCTGCTCCCTCTCCCCTGTGAGCCAGGTCTCCATCGAGCCTCTGCAGGATCTCTGATGTTCACATTCTGTAACATAAAATTAAATAAATTAATTAATGAATTTACATCAATATTAAAGCTGCATTCTGAATCTGAAGAAGAAAAATAACAATTACTCGTAACGTTCTCCACGCACTCATAAATCTTGCAAACCCATATAAAAGATTAACGCACGCACAATTTGACGAAGCTCTCTAAACCCCACAATGTATTCAAATTTTATAACCAGCACTCATTTAATTATAGCATCATAAATGTTCTTAATGAAACGTGTTTTAGCATGTTGAGAAATGGTCATATAGCCATCAATACAATTACAGTAATATTCCGAACAAAAGAAAAAAGTTATTCTACCTCTTTTCTTTTATCCCGTTTCCTCTTCACCTCATGAAATGGATCTGTGAAACCATACAGATAGACTTGTTATCTTGATTCCAGAACATACATAAACAACATATTTAAGATTGCCGTGAAGATAATTTGAGACCACTGTGTCATTATACACAAACAAAAATGTGTCAAACAATAGATACTTAACAATTTTTCTTGCCACCTAACCTAACAATAATGGATAAGAAGGGCCGTAAGCCGCATCACAGCATCTTTAGAAATATATCATTACCTAAATAATATTAACATGATATCTATTCCATATGGTGCTACTATGTTGTCGCTCTTGTAACCATGTCTGGAAACCAATAATTCAAAATTCATCATTATATGCCATAGTAACCGTGCTAGAGTCTAACAAGTTACAATTGGAGTGGTTAAACCAATCACTAAAACAGCACCTTCTCTGAACTAATAAACAAAGGCCAATTACAGATGTCCACCGCAATATCAAGCTTCCTCTAAACACATATAGTGTTTTGGAGAAAAAGACTGTCTGTCTTGACGCAGAGAAAATCTTGTAGCAATCTGCTTTTCAATTACTAGATAAGTTTGATACGGTCAAACTCAAGTAAGGCAGAGGCACTGAAAGTCAACAATCAGACGACAAATAACGATCAACTCCAAAAAATACCCCACATTGATGACCATATACATAACAATGACTCAACAGTTCGAAAAGTTCCAAATACTTTTAAGCAATTCTCACGCTGATCGTTATCAAGTTAGCTTGAAAACCTCCATTTTCACAGTGTCTACATGGAGCATAAAATCAAAATATGTCTTCTGAAAACTATACGAGAGCTACACACAAAGAAAGACCAAGATAATGAATTGAAAAAAACAGCAAAACCCCATTTCAAACAACACTCTAAAACTCGCAAAATTGATTTCCAAAAACCAACAAACATGAAATAAAAGAAAAATAAATCCCTTCCAGACAAATGAAGGCGTCACAATCTGAGTTAGCCCTAAATAGGGCAAGTACATCAACAGTAAAAAAACCATCAAAAAGAAAAAAACAAAAAAACAAAAATCCCAGATGAGCAAACAGCAAGCTGGAAACATGGATCACAATCAGAAACCCAACAAATCAAAAGAAACAAACCAATCACGATCAACTCGGCGCACAATTGAAGAAGAGAAGAGGAAAATAATACCCAGAAGGAGAAGCCTTTGAGCAGTTTCATTGGGATCCATAAAGCATTCTTTGAGCATTGCATAAATCTCATCTTCATTGTCATTACCTGTCATCTCCCTTATACTCTGGATCATCTTCTTCATGTTGTTGGGGATTGAAACCCTAGACCCACCTGCGCTCATCTTAACTCTCCAACACCCACAACCCACGAACACAAACCAAACCCAAACCCTCTCTCTCTCTCCCCTTACTCTCTCCCTCTTTATTTATTCTATATAATAATATAAAATCCAAACCAAAACAAGCAAAATATGTATACGAAAAAATATGTGTATAGGTGGCTCTAAGCAAGAGGAAGAGGAATGAATGAATAGTTAAGGACAAAGTGTAAAAGAGTTGTGATTGTAATCTTGATGGGTTTCTTCCCTCTGTTTGAACTTGATCTACCGATGTCAATCAAGCTGAGAATGAAAGAGAGAAAAGAAGAAAGAGAGAACCAAACGGAGTGTGATTTTGGACTGTAGGGCTTTTTGGGTTTTTACTTGTTTTTTTAATATAGTTTTTTTATAAATATACGAAAATATCAAAATAACAACCTTAGAAGGCCCATTTTGATTCAAATTCAATCTCATCGATATACTTTCCTCAAATTTAATTAAAAATAATAAAAATTAGAAAAATCTTTTTAAAAAATTAATCATATATTAAAATAATTTATATATTATAACCACAACTCAACAAATTATGATATCGATGCTTTTTCTTTGTTTTTTTTTTTTTTTACCTCTAATCAAAGATATACAAACTTTAAAAAATAAATATTTATATATAATTTATTTTTAAAATTAGTACATCTAAAATCTTAAAAGTTAATATAATATTAAAAAGATGAATCATTTAAGAGTACAACCATATGATGAGAATAGATTAAAAAGACATTTAAGTTAAAAAGTGTGGCTCTTTAGTTCATCAACTAAGTACTTCAAATTCTCTTAAAAATTTTTCTCAAGGGTACTTTTGTATTTTAAGATTGAAATAATTAGACAGTTAAAAATTAAAACAATACCTCAACTTATTATTTTCGAAATTAACCCATATTTTTCTGATAAATTTCAATTCTTCAAGTGGCGTGTGAGTTGGTACAAATTAAGCACGTGTCGGAAATTAGTACTCAGGCTTGGTGGGGTCCTGAGATAGATGATCTGCCCCGTTGTGTTTGGGTCGTTCTTTCTGGTCTACAAATTGATTGATCAAATCAAACGGTCCACACATTTTACTTGTGATTACACTAAATATGCATGATGATAATAATTTGCAAATTTATAATATTATTAGCTAAACTTGTAATGAATCTTAAATAATTAAGCGTGTAATAATTAAAAAACGATCTTTTATAATTGATAATTGAATTATTGACCCACTTGTCATTATTATAGTTATATAAAAATGAATAAAATAATATTCATAGCATTTTTTAATATGTATATACCATGTTATAATAACTATCTCGTATCATATTTGTGTTATACATTTCTATTTTACCTAGTAGAAACATGTATGAATTGTTGAAATTTTTCATATATGAGTTCCTAAAATAATCATCACTCTTGGTTTTCCATTTTTGGAACTACAAGCATTAAATGAAAGTTTGTAGAATCAATAATTATTGACCCAATGGGGTGAATATGGGATGATTGGGTGACTAACATGCAATAAATTCCGAACCTATTAATATAGATGATTTGAGCCTCTTATCTTTGAATATTAATTGCATAAAAACAAATATGTCAATCATCCATCTGTAAATTGGACTTGGTTGTTGGAGTGGCATATTTTCTTTTAATTTTTTACTAAAACATTATAATAAAATCATCATATAATTATAGTTCAAATCTGAATTTAACATATTCTTATACTTTAAATAGTTTTAGATATTTGCTTTTCGCTTAAGTCCGATTTTCAAATAAAAATATATTAATAAAAAAAGCTACTAAATTTAACATTTATCTGAATGCAAATTTCGGAACAATCTTTTATCTCCTTTATTTTTTCTAAAATATCTTAACAGCATTAATTTATGACGTATTTGTATGATGTTAGGTATGAAACATTTGAAATGAAGCAATAATGGTATACCTTTTGGGATTTAACTTTATACAATGTATGATTAGTTGCAGGTTTGCCCAATCTACTTTGTTTCTTAATGAATTAATCGTGTGTGCCTTTGTGCCATGATTATTACGCTACATAACTAACGTATGGCAGAATTAAATGTTTGGCCCCTCAAATTGGTCATATTTTTATTTATTTTCAATAATTTTGAGTGAAAGTTTGAGTCACTTTGGTACATATATATTATAAACATTCTTAAAATCTAGACCTTGATTGTAAATCAAAATGCAGAGGATGGGGAGCAGTTAAAAATTAAATCAAAGAATGACAAATTGGCGAAGCCTGAATTTTAATCAATGGCAAACATCCTTAAATTAATTAATTTTAGAAGTTTATGAAAAGAAGCGAATTTTGTTTTTACAAGCT
>JANKKC010043552.1:0-12365 GCA_026225755.1 Bursera bipinnata | reverse complement strand
ACATTGTTAACTACGTAACCATTCATTGTCAACGAAAACATTATATTATACATTCAATGAAGATTACTAGAAAATAAATCTACCGCCAGGATTCAACTGGTTGCTTTTCATTGCACAAAAACTATACTATATATAGACTGTACCAATTCCAAACATGACTGGTTGAAGATTGATGGTTAAATATTTCATGTAATATTGATGTTACACAATATATTTCTAAAAATAATAATAAGGGAAAATTTTACACTTTGATCTTCATCATATTATTTCTTATTGACAAACTTCAACGTCCAATGTGGCTAATTTTAATTGAAAGCAAAATATCAACTACTCTGATCCTTGTTATTGTTAGCTGGGGTAGGAGTGCTCTTGAGGATAGGAAATGGCAATGAAGACTGGAGCAAACTTCCCGGTTCAGAATTAGAAGATGACAACCCAGTAAAGAAACTTGATGCACAACCTTTTCCGTTTTGTGTCATCAGTGGATTGGCTGCAGGAGTTGACTGCATCATCAGATTCTGCCCCAAACTGTCTCCTCTACCTTGGTGATCACCATTATTGGTTGCACTGCCTGCTCCTACCATCGTTGACAGCGCAGCAGCTATCACTGATCGAAAACTTGGGTTTGATGTGATAGCCTTGGTTAAGGTTTCGGCCAAGGCCTGTTGAGAAGCAGCTGAAGCTGCAGCTTGTTGGTTTCTATCCATGAAAGGTTGATAAAACTGTTCTTGTGATTGCTTTCCCAGATTCAAGGACCCAGTTTGAGTTTGAGTACTGTAAGATAATGAACCATTATTACTACTATAAGCGGGGTATGATCCATTGCCCCAAAGTGTCGGTAACGTGCTCGATTCTGAGGAAGAAAAGTTGAGACTTGTTGAAGGAAATCTTGTTGAGGAGAACCTATTGAAATGAGAAAATTGAGATGATGGAGCGGTGAGGTCTAGAGTGATTGTTGGGAACAAAGGTGAAGAATTATTTGGGGCGTAGAATTGCTTTGTTCTTGAATTATCAAAGAGACCGAAGTTCAATCCAATGGGTGCTGTTGCAGCAGTAGTGGTGGCTGCTGTGGAACTGAGACCTGGCTGAGAAGTTGAAGAGCCAGACAATAGCATGGAAGCGGCAGCCGAGGTGGTGGAAGCCATGGCTGTGGCTGAAACTGGAAGTGGGTGGTTGTGGGTTCCCTCATAGGTGGTGATTAATATGGACATATCCTCAACACACCTTTGCACCTGAAACATTCATGATCCGATGAAACTTTTAGGTTAAATGGTTCCTACTAAAACCTACAAAATCAAACTTAAAAAGAAGTAATTTCTTAATATATATATATATATATCCTTAACATATGAGACCTTTACCCAGGCGACTTAATTGAGGCTAAATTTATATATCAGAAAAATATATACCTGTTTTCTTACTGGGCATCCTGGTGCTACTGTGCAACGATAGTAAGCTCGTGGACATGGATTTCCTTTAGCAATTTTTTGCCCATATTTCCTCCATTGGCATCCATCATTCATCTGCATGAAATGAACAACAAATCACAATAGTTTAGATTGACAATCTAAAAGCCTTCACTGCATGCTTTATGTTTTTATGCAACTATTGTATCATATATAGATCAGTAAACCAACCGTTGGGGTTTCGCATCTAGCCCTCACAGAAACCCTAGCTCTCTTCACATGGCTTTGTTGCGAAGCTTCATCATCTCCACTTCTCATTGTCTTCAACACCTTGCTCGGTGGCCATGATTCTCCAGGTCCTGGTGCAGCTTCCTCTTGATCCTTCGGCTCTTCCGAACTGTTCTCGGGGCTTGCATTCACAACCTCCAGAGAGGGTTGAAATTTAGAGTCCAATGCAAGACTTAGACCGGCTTTCAACTCTTCATCTTCTCTGGTTTTTCCACCAGCGTTGGTTGTTTTCTCCTCCTTTTTGGTCTCATTTGAGCTGCTGCTTCTTCCAAGGCAAAGTGAAACTAGTTCAGGCTCCATGATTTCATCGTGGGATTTATTACGAGTAGTCTGAGATTGATCCGTAGGCTTCTTGGAAGGCTCTTGTTGCAGGATTTCAAAGAAACGCAATTGGAGAGACTTGTAATCTTTCTCGACTCGCTCCAACATCATCCTCAGTCTTTCATTCTCTTCTCTCACCTCACCCATCTCGGCTTTGGCGGATTCAATCTCATCCTCCTATACATTTTCAAAGAAATTAAATTAAAAACTCATCTGAATTATTACCAAAAAGTTCATGTGAGAATTCAACTGTTCTATAAAATTAGTTATTTCATTATTGTTGAGTCAATATTAGATAGTCAAGAGCCATCCAGATCTAACCAAAGATGAAAAATGAAATGGTGGAAATTGCATAGAAGTGATTAAAGTTGAAAAATCGAATTTTACTTTATTAAAGCAATCAGATTTTTCTTGTTCCAAGCTGATTATCAGTATGTTACTGTATATATTCGCATTGCATGCAACTGCAATGATGCATACTCATTAATACTTTCTGAGGTGTGCGAGAAAAAGATCTTAAAGTATTTAATAAAGTTCTATAAAAATTATTACCTCTTTGTTATCTGCAGATAGGACCTGATGCTTGGGTGAAGATGATGATTTCTGCAGAACACTATCTTCCTTGATTTGTTCTCCAAATCCAACCTAAAACGCAAGGAGAACAATTAATCATATCTTGCCTTGATTTAGATAAAAGCCAAAAAACTATAGATACGCCTCCATCTCTTTTTAAATCCAAGAATGATTAAAGAAATGAACAGTGATGAATAGAAATTTAATTTACTATCATCAATCAACATGTATAACTGAGATATCTGCACAGAGTTTGGACGACAGAATGATAGGCTTCTTTTCTTCATATCAAGAAGAATGTTTCATAATTCCCAAGAAAAACAAAAATCAAAACAGTAATAACAAATTGGTAGAAGATTAGAAGAAAGGACAAATGATTTGTAGGTACCTTTCTGGCTTCTTTGCTGCAACCCTCTTCATGGCTAAAAGATTCAACACTCTTTTCTTCCTTAACCAAACTGGTGCTAGAGCTAGCCATTTTCAGTAAAACCTCCATGAATATGCAGCTTTTACTGGATTTCCCTCTCACGAGTCTTATCGATTGCGTATATATATACACAAATATATATTTGACATATATTAATCTTCATTTCACTTCTCTCTTCTTATAATAACACCATTAGTTATATAATAGACATATTCATATCTCTCGCTCATTACGCAGACACACAAAATGTCAACTCCCCAACTACATTTCCATGCGTATTTTATTATCCTGTCAATAAACTATACGAGAAGAATTCAACTTCAACTTTTCACAGTTAATACACAGATGAGGTCGGAGCCGAATTTGCGGGCCAACCATCGTGTACATTGCATTAACTTTATGTAACATCTTTGAAGCTTCGTACCAAAGACGATGTCACATGGGCAACAGTCAAAGGTTCAGCTGGTGAGTGGTGACCTCTGGCTGGCTGCTGGTGCATGTTGGCCCTTTCTGGGTCAGCTTTCCATGGTGCAGCCTTGTCTGGTTGTCAATTTCGCGGTCAATACGCTGGATTCACACGCAGTGAGGACGCTGCATGTCCATGCCATTGACCTTATCAATTTGGTTTTATGCACCATAATGATTTTCTATGTATTTATATATAAGGAAAAGACTTTGTATTATAAATTAAGATTATGCTTAATTGAAAATATGGTTTAGTTTCAGGATTAATTATTCAATGTTTACGCTCAGCTTCTATAACCAATTAATTTAATTGATTGCTTAACTTCTTGGTTAATTTGTTGAAAAATATGATTAAATATGACCTAGTATAAATATAATTAAATTATTATAGCTTGTTAATTAGATTGATTCCTCTTCTTGTATTAAATGCAAACCGCTGCATATCCACTTCCCTGTTATCTTCCACATACACATTATAGATGTTAAAAAGAAACCCTTTGACCTAAAAATCAAGCAAAATATGAATTCCATTTTATATTTTGTTAAACAAGATTTCAAATCGAGACCGATTTGATTTAATTTTAAGGTTTAATAAATTTGTAAGATTAATCAAGATTTGAGATTGATTTGATTGATTGAATGCTTTAATTATTAAGAGTGATGTGTGTTAAAAATTTTAATTCTCTTATAATTTTGATTGATTTGTAAAAAACTTTTGATTCAACAAATTAATCATAAGGTTATAATGTAGAATATTAATATTAATATTCATGGGTTTAATATATATATGAATAATGCATATTAAATTAGTTCATTATTTGATATCATAAAATTATTAAGGCTCTTTGAAAAATAATCAAAATTAGGAGATCTTGTTGAAAAATGGTTAACTTTTAAATAAATTTTACGTTATAACTCATCTTTCATTGAATATTTGATAACGATACTCTAAAATATTGTCAGATATCATCGGTCATCAAATATCTGATATTGGATATTATCATCATCAAGTAATAGATATCCACCACTTTTAAATATCAAATAAAGAATCATGATAGTAAAAATTTTCGTACACAAATCATTTCTTAATTACCCCATTTGATGAGGTACATTTTTAAATTCTTTTGAATTACTAAATATCTCTAAATTATCTCCTGAAAATGTGTCTATCAACTTCTATGTTTAAAGTTTAATTAGCTTATCCTATCGTGCCTTTCAAATATATTTTGGGATCTGAGCTCAACGACTTGTACTATTTCAACTCATTGATTTCTGTGCTCACATACATCAATATGAACTCTATCAACTTGTATCATTATGAAATTGATTAAGTTAATTAAATTTTATAATGATATTTTAAATCCAAAAGATGAGTGTTGAATTAATTATTACTAAACCAACTGTTGCTTCTGAATGATTATCAAATTATTAATGTTGATTAGTGAATAAATAAACATATCTTACTCAGAGAAGTATATTTTATTATTAAAAACATAAGACTTGGTGGGTTCATATTGCAGAGCGACCGATTAAGTCAAACATGGTGGCACTAATATTTTGAACCAAGACTTCTTTTATGTGTAATGTATATTAATTAATTATGGCTTGATGGGACTTTGATTAACAATGAAGAGCCACTGTGCCCCATACAAACACTTCAAAATCATCAATAAGGAAGGAGGCTACACTTTGGTCTTAATTAATTTCATAATATGGTTTGTCCTTATTAAAATTGAGTTAAATTTGTTTATTAATAGATTTCGTCAAACTATCTATTAGTAGACAATATTAACATTGTAAAATGGTACGAAACTAAATTAACGTATCCTATTAAACTACTTTTATCTCTTGGTTAACAAATAATTTTACGAAATCAATTAAAACATAATTGTAGTCGATAAAAATAACCCAAATAAAAATTAGGAGATGGTATAATGTTTTTAGAGTAAATTTTTTAAATATTAATTTTGTTATGATTTGATGATACTGGAGTGATTAATCAAAGCATGGACTTGAAGATAAATTTAAAAAAATTGAAACGTCGATGGTAGTGTCAGAATAAAACTGGTATTAATACCATTAGGAAGCCCTTGATGTTAGCTTTCTAACTCTCATTCCCTTGTTTTAGCTTGTGGCTAATAGTTTACTAAACCGCGATCCTACATAACCAGGCTGTGGTGTGTAGTGTGTGCAACTTCCCCAATTAAAGGCTTTTAATTTTAAAATGCGAAAGAATCAGAAATAATGCAGAGTAGAATACCAGCAGGTCTGCTGGCCATTAATTGATGAGACCGAGTAAGAAGAGGTGATATGGATTAGAGGGTCAGCATGTCGTTGCACTAATTCAATAATCTTTCTATTAAATCAAAGTTATTGACCTGATTAAACTTCTCTCAAATCTATACTACCCCATGTTCCAAGGCTTTTTGCAAAGCCAAGATAGAGGTATCCATAATCACAATCAACTGATATAAATACAAATATTATATGTGATGACAGACGGTGGTCCAGTCACATAGGTTACATATGAAGACTTGGAATATTTTCTTTTGGTTTGTAAGTCTTGCTAGCTAGTTGCTATCCACACAAGACTTCTAAGGCCAAGTTGTGATTACTCTATTCGGCTAGGTCAATGGTTTAGATTAGGCATTGAATTGATTATTTGAGTGTGAGATATTCCGGTTAATTTTTATATGTTCTATGTAAGATTTGCTCATTTTTCATTGATATGAAAGAAGTAATTAAACAAAGCAGACTTTTGAGCATATTAGTTTATGGATTATATCATCATCCAAAGCCATCTACCAGCTGCCAAATGATGTTTGCCTTTTAACAATCTGATCGATCAACCAGTTCATTTTTTATCAGTTTATATTGAAAATCTCAATTGACACTTGACGAAGACTTTAGTGGTCGGCCACGCCAACCCAGTTCAGTATTCTTTATTATTAGTACATGATGGTTGAAACAAAGCAGAAATGAAAGAAAAGCTTGCAAATGGAAGAAACAAAATCCATGATCAAGGCTAGTCCAGTCTAGGAAATTTCTACTTTAATATGCTTGATTTGAATAATCAAATCCAAGTGATGATATCGTCCTTTGATCATCCATTAAAAGGGTAATTTGCAGAAATGCATGCAAGAAAAGTCCAAATCTAATTAAGCAGGAAAAAATGAAGAAAAATCTAGCTAGCTAGCAATGAGCTGCAGCCTGGTTGGTAGCTTGAGCAACATGTCAAACACGAGGTCTAGGAAGAGGGGACCCTGTGAGAAATGATTGGAACAATGTGAGGGCTTGTGATGGAGAAGTGAAGGGGACCTCATGGGCTGCACCCCGAACCGTTGCGTATGTCAAATATGTCATGTTCTTGCCGTCTCTGAATGCACCAAAGGACTCTGACCATCCCCCCACCTGGAAGTGCATGCAATTTCTAAATGCTCACTCAATGAACCATTATATGATCATAAATTTCAATACTCTTTTAATATAATCTTCTTAAACATGAAGGATGTTTTTAATTACTTGCAGATTGACAAACGTACCTGCTTTTTGTCATACCAAGGAGCATAAGTTGTATAAGGGAGCAGCTGCAAGTCCTTAGCCAGTTTATTAGCAATTATCCTTGTCTGCGTGAGAGGAATTTTTGTATCTTGGTCTCCACTGTTACAAGACGCAAATTTGCATATAACATATTAGATCAACTTTAACTTTGTATTTATTAAAAGTGAGAGAAGCTGAACATGACAAATGAAATTAATACCTGTAAAGCAGAATGGGAATGCCTTCCTTGAGAAGGTTTGCTACCACTGGTATGATATTCTGGTCAAAGTTATCTTCTTGGTACTCAAGTGGCCTGCAAAAAATACTTGTTCTATTATCAACTGAGCTACATGGTACAACAAAATGCTGATAGGGAAAGAGAGAGGAAGAGTTAAGAGACCCTTCACAGAAGCCCCACTGGAAAGGGAGGTGAGTGGTGTTAGCATGAAGTGCTTCTTGAACTTGAGGCTTGTTGAGATATTTATATATCCTATCTCCGAGGCATGGATCACCAGCAGCTGCAGCTCCCCTCCTAAACATCTGTACTTAGTTGTAAACACCAACAGTTAGTCACAAATCAATAATGATATTGCCAGCATCATCTAGTTTCCAACTACAGTATACTTCGGCCTGCATTGCATACCACTGCATGTATCTTGCCAAGTTTGCCCTTGGGTTTATACTGCTCTACTGAGCTTGACGATGTGCATACAGGCAAGAGCAAGTCAGTGGAATCCACATCACCAACTTCCTCTACAACTCTGTTGAATACATCATTGCATCCTTGAGACCGTTGACCATGAAAATGTTCTCGGAGATACTTTGAGTCATTGCACACTGTCTTCTCTAACCAGAGTGTTTCATCTGATATTGCTCCATGTGCCCACAAGTAGTCGCCAGCCAACACGCTTATGTCCAGGTCCAAAAGTGGATTCCCAAGCTACAAACAATGACAAGCTAATTGAAAACCCTCTGAAAAAAAATAAAAAATAAAAATCAAATTAGGAAACTTTTTAGTTGTAGCCAATCAGTCATTACGGCAATGGCTTTGAGCTTAATTGGATTTATGTTAGGCTGCTTGTTGTACTCCATCAACAAGGTTGCAAGTTGTGGAATGTAATGGCCTGAAATGGAAATATATTCATATCAGATTATAAAGACTAAGATTTGAGGCAGCATGAAAGATGAATCAAAACCAAAACACCATGTTAACAAATAATTACCAGCATAACTTTCTCCTGTTAGAAAGAAATCAGAGTCTTTGTACTGTGGAAATTCTTCCAACCAGTTCACGATAAATCTCAAATTATCTTGAGCTGCAATAACATCATAAGATATCATCCTTTATGGAATTAATTACTACATAAACGGCTTAACATAGATTGTGTTACAATATACATACCAGTCCCGGTATCATTCCAATTGATGTAATTCTTGCTTGTGTTCGAGTAAGAAAAACCAACTCCAATTGGTGATTCAACATACAACATATTCGACGCTGTCCCATCATTTTGACACAAACAGGTGATCATGAACCATTTCAACAGTCTTACTATACATCTTTATATGGATTCAAACATAAGCATCAAAAAATAATCTTACCCAAGTTCCATGAATATTCATTCTTGAGAAGCAGTCCATTTTCTCCAGGTTGGAAAGGACCATGTTCCATGAACGCACCAAAACCAAGTGAAGAACAACCGGGACCTGGAGATAGAATTTGAAGCATGAAACAAAGTGGTGTATAAAATATATGGTCAATCGTGAATTATATGTACATTAAAAGTGTTAAATTCAATCCAAAATGAACCTCCATTGAGCCACAAGGTCAAGGGAAGTGAAAGCGGGTCAGTTGATTCAGCTTCAACGAAGTAATAGAATAGAGCTCTGCCATGACGAGCATCTGTTACTATGTACCCCGAATACTGCTTAAAAGAAACATTGGCGGGTTGTCCTGGTAAAGCAGTTATCTGCTCAGCACAAGACTTCTGGTAGAAGAAAAAGAAGAACAAAGAGAAGAACCAAACGGCCATAAGGGAATGGTCACAAGTGGGATTCATTTTCCTCCAGCATTCCATGTATAAATAACGTTTTTTTAATGGAAATGCAACGTTGCATTGGGGGCGCTCTTATGCTTCTTTTCAATCAAGGCAAATCACATGGTTCTTATACTTCGTTCCAATCAAGGCAACTCACATGGCTCTCATACTTCGTTTTCCAATCAAGGCAAATCAAGTAGTTTCCTTTTGTCAGCTACTCCTCCATGTCAAGTGCCGGCTGCATGTTTTGTCTAACATGTCCGTAAATGATGTGACGGTATCAAAGCGGTGACAGTGAAATGCCAGGTTGAGTTTCAGGAATCAAAAGCGAACGCTTAAAGAAATCACTTTCATCAGTGTTGCGCTAAAATTCGTATGAGAAAAAGCTACTAAGCTAGCTCTCAGAACTCAATTTACCTCCATGCTTTGTTGTCTCTAAATGGACCGACATGGCAAAAACCATATCTGGTAAGGAGGGAGAATACAGCCCACCTGTTCATTACACGATAATCCAAGAATCCAACAGTTCCAATAATGGCAGGAGAGACATAAAGCTTGTTGATGGGTGGAAAAATGTCGAGTACAGCTTGAGGTACTCGAAGACAATCCACCACCAAATCCAATGTTTCTATTGAAATAGTAAACGATTAACCACATACGGAACTATTACAAAAGTTCTTGTCTGTCCCAAAGGTACCAAACAACTTGTTGTGTCTTCCGTGGCTGCAAAATCCCATTTTAACAACGTGTTGCAATCCCCATAGCCAACCTTAGGTCATTCAACAACAGAAAATGAATACAGAATGCCCAATAATTTTGTTTTTGAACTAATAACATATATCTTTTCCCTATCACAGGAACTAGAGCGATGATTCAGGAAAAGACAGCTCATTGAGAAAAGACAGGCAAAATGATGCACGAAAAGGAAAATAAATAAGAAATAAAAATAGAAAAAGTGCACTTTTAACATCTACTCATTAATTGAGCTTCAACCTCTTCCTGTGCACTTCCAAGTTACAAACTTCTCTTTTGTTGCTTTCTTTTTTTTTTTTTCCTTTTATGTACAGAAAGTGTAGAATGAAAACCCACCAGGTTCTTCATGACCCACAAAGAAAAAATAAAAAGACAACGATAGAAGAAAGAAAGAAAAAAAATACTGAGAAAACGACAAAAGAGTTCTAATGCTGCTAGCAGCCATTGACATGGAAAAAAGATGTTGTAGACGAGTGAGCTCATTTCTCCACAATCTGTGGACCTGTATAAGAATCTCCTTTTACGACCAGGTCGTCAGGTTTCTCCCTCTCTTGAAGCCATGCATATCCTTCTCTCTCATCTTCAGGCACTAATAACCCATCAACTGGAGTTTTCATACAGATCAATAATCAGGATTTCATTCTTGTAAACTAAACGTTCATGGTAAAGTTGAAATCAAAGGACCAATCTCCTACCTGAAAAATTGGCAAATGGGAAGTCATAGTAGTATGTGCAGTGCCGGCCGTCAGGATCAGAATACGGAGGGCCAAGCACGTCTAGCACCGCACATGCAGTCACCGCTGTGAAGCAATGCATGTTACCTCCATCAGCAGGATAAAGAATGGAGGGGCTGCAAGGAGCGGTAAAATCAGAGTCAACCTTAACCTTTGCCAACCGCACCTCAGGATACTGCGCTGTATCAAGGAAATCACGCAAATGTTACTTTATAATTTAGTACACAAATAGTATACAAACTCTTAATAGAACATAATGCTTGAACCAAAAGAGGCAAAAACATCAATTAGTTGGTCCATCATATTCTTTAGTAGCTTCTCAAAATACAAATGAACTAACATGGGCTGTTCCAAAGACTCAAAACAGCATCATTGTAGTAACTACTAACTACTCCACATTTTACAATTGAAGTAACATTTTCCACTTTCCCTTGTTTATAAGGCTGCCATAAGTTTTTTTTGGCTAATTCCCAAAATCCAATGTTTTGAGGAGCGATTATTTACTTGATGATGTTGTTAAACCATTAAGGTTGCTCCTTCACTCTGTAGGGATTTTTCCATTTATAAGTCAAGGAATAAGATATTCAACGGCGTGAGAGTGTCAGCAATATGTACATTTCCTATATTGCCTTGTTTACTTGCAGCCTAGCTCTACCCTAACCAGCATCTGGATTTATTAAAAAAATGAAACGAAAGGAGAACACATAACAATGCTGGAAAAAGGACACTATCTACCCTGATGTTCTCCTGAATGCGCTACCCTTAATATGAATCCTAAAGTGGTGACCATGTCTTACTTCATGTGAGATAAAATATTACTAATATGCGGCCCTCAAATAATTGGTTGATCTTACTCAATATGGTCCAATCTGATTCCAGTTTCAGGCAAGTGCATTTTTTCTTCTACCTTGAAACTCAGTATGCAAAAAACTAATTTGGGGATGAGAACCCAAATGTTTGCAAGAGTTATGTTCAAAGTCCAAGGCATCTATTCCCTCTATACATAATCTCCATCCTAAATCTAATATTTGATTCCTGCCAAAACAACGTAAAGCTGAACTGATGTCTTGTGGGTTACTAATTATGCAGGAATACCTTTCTTGTGTACCTTCCTTCCCCCTCATTCTTTACGGAGCTTATCTTTTGCGTTGTATATTTTAAATTTATGAACGTAATGGAGAATTCAAGACATCTAGATGATGCATAAGTGTCCATCTACGGAGTATGCAGTCTCTCTGTTATACCATATCTTTAAATCTGCGTAATTGAGGGATTGAGAGATAGTTAAACTTAAAAAAAATACTTACTCTCCGCAGGATTCGCAATAGCTGTTTCGTTCCGAGAGGCATCGACCACCCAGTCATACGACTTGATGTGCATTGTGCCAAAGAGAAGCTTACTGAAAACCGTCATTTCAGGGTGATTATGAAGCGGTATGACACCTGAAGGTGGCAAGCAGAAGATGCCCATCTGCACTAATGTGAAAGATATTAGAGCCCAAAATATAATTAAATAAGTTGATAACGATTATGCCAAAGTACAACCTGGAAGAGACCATCTTACCGAGAATTTTTCACATTCATGGAGGTGCAGGTATGTTATGGGAGGATTTTCCCCAGCTGCAAATCTACGGAAATATGGCTTATCAGGAGTCAATCCAACATCCTCCGGCTTGATGTTATCTAACAAGAGAAGCCAGTTTCATAAGCATCAAAGACAACAGATAGAAAGAATAAGAAAGAAACAAAAAGGTAGAAAGTATAAAGTCAACATGCACAAGAACATCCACTATGGAGCTTGTATTTGTGATTCGTACTTC
>JANKKC010043551.1:1261-12362 GCA_026225755.1 Bursera bipinnata | reverse complement strand
TGAGTTAAAACAGGAAAAAACAAAATGAATAGCCATTTAGGAACCGCTAATTTTAGATTAATAAGCGGTTTAATTGTTCATAAAACACAGCCGAACACAACATAGCTTCAGCTTAATCCACTAATTCGCAGGAGACAAAAAAATTAGAACACGCTTAAAAGTTAAAACGGAAATTGCAGTTAATATTGTGAAAGGAGAGAGAGAGAAAAGTTAAACGAGGATGAATTGAAGAACAACAACAGAAGCATAGGCTTACCGGCGTCTTGAAGCCAACGACTGAATTTAGAGAGATGGCCATTTTCTAGTTGGGCTAAGATCCAACCATATCAAGACACAGAACAAGGGCGAGAGAAATGTTTGTGGCACTGGAGGAAGGCAATGAGCTTTGGCAGATAGTTTATGTCACGTGGCAATTCCCTATTTGCTAAATATCTCCCTTTCGCTTCATAAGATCGACCCTTTAAAGGGCTCCTTATTGCCAAGGAACTTGATATCTTTTATAATCCAAACTAAATTTTAAAATATCCGTCCAACTCCAACAATGTTTTATTCGCCTTATGCTTTGATACGGAATTTTTTTTTTTTTTTTTGAAAAAATCAAAGTTACACCTATTTTAGTTTTTTTTTTTCCTTTTTCATTAATTTACTGGAAATTAATTAAAAAATTTCTATAATAATAACACGTTTATAATAATTTCACAAGATACCATGGTTCAATTGGACTATTAAGGATTAGTTTGATTTGTAATATCAAAACAAATCTAAACAATTTTTAGGATTGATTGACGATTAGTGAACTTCACCTGAATCTCTCCCCACTTTAATTAGGAAATATAAATTGGATCTTTCCAAAACCCAAAATTTGTATTAGACCAATTTCAAAGACAATGCTTCACCTATTTTCTTCATAGCAAGTTTGTTATAAATATATCTATAGCAATCAATCATTTGGTAGCATGAGATAGAACAGGTCGTATTGCGGCCTTGAATTCTTCATAAAATCTTTGCTCGGAAAATCTACCTGCCCGTCTCCTTGCACCCGCAGCAATCTTGAGTCTCTCAGATTCTGGCATCGTTATAATTTTCAGGATGGCATTGGCATATTCTTCAGCATTTTGGGCAAGAAAGCCTGTTTTTTGACCATCTTCTTCTAAAACAATGTCCATTTTTGGGCCAGCGGAGTTATGAGCTGAGGACAGGAAAAACTCTAATGAGATAAACCAACACATGCAAGAAAGATACTCATGTAACATGGTTAACTAAGAAATCAATTAAAATGCTCACCAATGGGTATAGCTCCTGCAGCCATGTACTCCACAACACTTATGCCAAAGTGCTCATCTATCATGGAATGGATTCCTGCAACCGCGCCTCCCAAAAGTTTTACCAAGTCCCTGCGAATTGTAAGAATGTGACAAAGCTTAGAGGGGACTCGCTACTCTAATAGCAAGCCAATAAACTAAAGAGGATATCATGATTTGGAAGTTTGCATATACAAGTTTAAGGAATTCACTGAAGAGAAAGGCATTTGGAAGTACAATCAATGAAAATTATGAAGTGATTGCCACAGACCTGTACATCAGATTCTTATGGAATTCCACATCCCCATCCACCTTCAGTTCAATTGCCTTGTCTTTTAGATTCTGCAGTCTTTCTTCATCTGATTTATTTCTACAACTACCCACAAATTGGAGCTTAGGCCTAGGCAAGTCTGCATCTAATTTCCTCATGGCAACTGAAAAGGCCTCAAGTTGAAGACAATGTGCCTGAACAACAAGAATCAGATTAAAGAAATATTATAAGCAAAGGTTCCAGATATTAGCCACCCTAACTGCAGTACCTTTGCGCTAGTAAGTTTTACATGCCCACCTTCTCTGGACGAAATTGAGCAACGGATATAATTTTTGGAGATTCTGTTGGTCTTTCTAAGGGGAGCACCTGCTTAAACTTCAACTTGTAAGAAACCACAGGTTTTTGAAGAACTTATTGAAAATATATATGCCAAGAAACAGAAAATTTGGAAAGAAACCAATCATATATGTATGTGGGTGACGAAAAAAATCTTATACTATTACCAATCAACCAAATCAACTAACAAAAATGTACAAACCTGAAGTCCTGAAGTATCACAAGGAGGATAGACTCGCTTTATACGGGCGGGAATTCTCCATAACTTTTCAATATGAGACTGAGTCCATGAAGAATTGACCATTGCCAAATGTGCACAAGAACCTACAAACCCATACATCCTGGAAAAGAATGTATAATAGAATATTTTGCAGTGGGATAGCAAATGGCTGCCAAAAGAGAAACTTTGTTAGGTTCCACATGATGGAGAGAAGTACAAAAAAGCAGCCAAATCCTATTAAATATGCATGAGCAAGAATTGGACAAAATAGAAGATCTCTAAGGTCACTCAGAATTAACATGCTAAATTTACAAAACCTAGAAGGCCCTAAGTATGCACCAGTTCCATAAACCAGCAATCTCAAAAACTAGTGATTGTGTGTGGTTTTGTCTATTCTGAAGGAAGAGAAGGGAAAAGTAAGGAATTCATAAGAGGCAAGTTACCACCAAAAAATGTAGCTTAAAATTTTTAACATCCCCGATCCTCTTTCCAGCAACTGATTTTTAGGTGGTCATTATCAAATCAGAAAAGCATCTTCACTAATCAACAATGCGGATGCACAGGCACAAAAGAAAGCATAAATTGATAAAAGGAAATCGAACCTCCGAGCAATTAAGGCATTATTGTTGTACATGGAGTTTCGTTCACGAACTCGGGATATCATGTCCAAACTTATGGTAGGGTAATGCGTATAGCAAATGACTTTGCAGCCAAAAATTCGAGCAAGTGGATAGGTAAACGCATATCCGCTAGTATCAAAATAATATAAGGGTGTAAACTTGCACAGAGCTTCCCATGAAAGATAGACTGAGCCAAAACTTTGTCCAATCATTGTGAACCGAGGATAAGTAGATTCATCAATCCATTTCCTTCTATGAAGATGTACGACCTGCAAATTAGGGAAAAGAAACGAATAGAAACAAAATCATGGCATACTTCACTATTTTGAAAAGTATTTTGATAAATCATGACAAGCAAAAAAAATATTTTACGAAAAATGGTAGCATTTTCTCCTCCACCAGCATTGACAAAGAACTTTCTCAAATTTGCTCAATTCATCTAAAAAATTTAACCGAATCATCAAAATCCAAAATGGCGGCCAATGTTTATAAAGAATTAACCAAATAGAGCACAATTAACACAAACCCAAATGCAGTAAAACCTAATTGACATTGCGCGAATGAAAAAGCGAACCTTAGGTGGGTGAAGCAGCTTGACTCCAAAGCGATCAATGGCACGAGCCATCAAGGATTGAGGGGAGGCATCGTGGTCGCCTGTGTAGACAACACAGTCAAGATCGGGACTTTCTTCTTGAAAAGCTTTGACTGAACACCATAAAACTCTCTCTCCGCCTCCACCGTCGTTGGTGTAGGGATGGAAGAAACCAGCAGCTGCTTTCCTGGTTTTTCTAGCATTGATTATGCGTGAAAGAACGGTCAGAATCGAGGCTAAGAGAGCAGAGATTATAGACCATATCAGAATTCTATATGCCATGTTTGGACTTTGGCGGACGTTAAGGGTAGACTAAGGACTTAAAATTAAATTCATTTGTTTCGCCCCCTACTTTTGTAGGCCGAAAAAAGCAGGAAAATTGTTAAAACAGCACCTCATCACTACCTCCGCCAGCCAAAACACCAAAACCTAGTGTTGCCGCCATCACGAATAACGGTTTAAAAGAAGAGAAAATGAAGAAAGCTGTGAGGAAGAAGATCGGATGCCTCTCAATCTCGCAATATGCTAGAAGATCGTTTGACTTGAAGGGCTTAAATGTGATTTTTGAAAACCTAGGGACGGCAGGGAGAGGAAAAAATCTAAGGGTGGTGAATTTATTTTTTTAATCTAATCGAAATGACCTTTTTAACCTTGCAATGGTCAGACCGTTGCACATTCGTGCTCGGAGATGAAATTGCACCAATCTTAAATTAGGAACCGGAGAGGCAGTTTAAGGAAGGAAAATATCAGAAAAATTAAGTCAAAGTTGAGGGAATAGTATTAACTATTAAGTTTTAATCAAACCTTAAGTTTGATTAGATCACGCATCCACAACCAAATAACACCTCTATTATATGCACTTAATCTAACACAAAAAAAAAATAATTAAATTAAATTAAAATAAAAAACTTTGCAGCATTCAGCCATCCACCCCACCAGCGGCCATACATAACATGCCACAGAAGAGCCTTATTAAGAACTAATACAAAAAAAATGCCATGTTATTTCGACTAGACCTTCACCATAAGATAAAGGAACAATGAAGGCATCAAAGCCTGCGGAAGCATCACTCAATAAAAAGCCTGAACTGCCGCCTTCTTTCGAGGAATTCTACTCTCCACTACAATCAACAATGTCACTAGCTACCCTCTGGAGGCATTTCAAAAGGTGGCATTGGATGCATTCCCATCCCACCCATGGGTGGTGGTGGAGGATTAACTCCTCCCATACCAGGCATTGTTGGTGCAGGCAAAGCAAGAGGCAGCAACTGTGCATACATATTCTGCAACAGAAAATTCTCACATTAATCAAATAACATAAGATTTGAGCTTAAATCACTAGAACACAAGGACAAGAACTGGCCATGATGCATAGAGATAGGTCAGACATTATAAGAAGCGGCAATTCTTGCAACTACCACTCCTTTCACAGGTTCAGATCACACCAGCTGGTGACGAGGTGTTGTTCATATTAACAGCTCAAACAAAAGAACTCAAATGCTTTTGGTTTTGATTTGGATTTTACATCTTTTAAGATTCTGAATTTTGAGTAAGTTATTCTAAGTTAATGGAAATAGAATTGGTTTCAATGCGCATTGTTACTTATAGACTTGGTAAGTGCTGCCGGGTTTGGTTGAGCTTTCTTAAAGGCTGTTTTTGTATTAACCAGAATCCCTACGAAAATTAACAAATAGACATGAAAATGATATAGTTTCTAAGATGTTCTTCATAAATCAATATATGGTTTTGCTAAAATTGTACTGTAATAGAACATTCTTAGATGGTATCACTTAAAAAAAAAAAAGGTTCAAATATTGAGATGCCACTTCTTATTCTCACCTACGATGGCACCTTTCTGACATGCAAATTGCAATGGATGTTCTGATCAACTTAAGGAAAATGTAATATCATGTCTGACATTGTAAATTGCTGGCATGATGCGCCAAGATCCCTGTTCTCAGTGAAGTTGCTTGTTCAGTTAATGGAGGTATCAATTGCTTTCGTCTTTGCTTACATTCAATATAGAAAATGTTGCCGTGCAATTCATACATAGAATCCCCTTGGCTTTATTAGGTGCTCTTTGGTCAGAGAATGGTTTCTGATGTTCGGTTGGTTGAAGCAGAAAGTGTAGATGGAGGTCTTGGAGTTCGAGTCGTTTTAGGGAAAGAAGAAGAGATGTAAGTTCTTTAATAGCATTTCTCATCCGCCTTTATAAATAATGTGGAGGTTTCAAATATAAAAAAGCTAAACAATTTTTAATTGTGCTTTTTATTGGCATTTATAAGTTCATGCTTACATGGAGCATTGCCTGAAGCTCAACCATAACTCTACGCTTCTTACTCTCATTGGAACATGAAAATTGTAAAAGAGTATATGTTCCAATGTCATAAAGTTCTTGTACACTTGGTGTTTGAAGAATTATTCCCGGTTGTCTCTGAAACGATATAATGAACTCATTTACTATCACACTCAAAAAAGTTTATGATTTCTTGGACTCTGAGTCCGTCTCAGTTGTAAGCATGGCCGTTACAATGAGGATCTTATAACACTGAATGAATTCTATTTGATGCCATATCGTCTTCTTCCTCAACTTTTTTTGACATTTCAGCTATCAAATTTGCTTGTCCTTGCTCATCTGTTCATTGATTGTCTTTGTAAATTTGATTTCTTAATTATTCATAGTGACAAAACCTTGCTGAATTTTTTTATTTTTTTTTTATTTTTTTTTTGTGTAGTCCATAAACAAGGTGGATGCCCTGCAACAACATGAATTGGTGCTCTGTTTATCTATAAGATCTATTGTAATTGTCAACTCATCTTCAACTTGCAAAAATTTCGGAGTGTACTTATAAGTTAAACTGCTTATGCCTAATTAACCATGGCAAGATGGTGTGATATTCAGGGTGAAATTTGTGATTCCGAGTCCGGGTCTGCATTTGGCATTTAATGCTTGCGCCGCAGCAGCAGTTGCAATTCTGTTGGGAGTTTCTCTTTCTCAAGTTGGAATATCCTTGTCCAAATTTGTTCCCATGCACGTGAGGTCAGAGCTTCAACTTGGCCGAATTGGCATCAAGATTATCAATGATGCTTACAATGCCAATCCCATAAGCACCAGAGCTGCCATTGACATGCTAAAAACCATTGCTTGCAATGGTAAAAGAGTTGCCATTTTAGGTGACATGTTAAGAACTTGGTTCAATGGAGATAGCGTCTCATGAGAAGATATTAAGCCGTTGTTATGATGCCATTATTGGTTTAATTGGCCTTGCTGGAAACAGGTTTCTTATGGCAGCTGAGAATATCAATCTAAATAAAGCCAATAATATCATACTTGCTGCTGATGCAGAAATCCTTGCACATAAAATTGTGAAGAGATTAAACTGTAGTGATGTTGTTCTGGTAAAGGGTAGTCGCGCAATGCAAATGGAAAAAGTGGTTGATGTAATTATGGCGATGAATATACAAAATCCACCACAGAAATAGTACAGCTATGAATCTTCTTTTTGGTCTGCTTCTCTATCCCAAACCCTTTGCACCAAAGATGCCATTGACATTTAAAAACATTGCTTGCAATGATAAAAGAGTTGCCATTTTAGGTGACATGTTAGAAATTGGCTCAAGCAAGATAGTCTCATGAGAAGATATTAAGCTCTTGTCATGATGCCAATATATAATTGGCCTAGATGGAAATAGGTTTCTTATGGCAGCCTAGAATATGAATCTAAATAAAGCCAATAATATCGTACTTGCAGATGATGCAGAAATCCTTGCGCATAAAATTGTGAAGAGATTAACCTGTTATGATGTTCTGGTAGGGGTAGTCGCGCAATGGAATGGAGTAACTGGTTGATGATCACATCGAAGAATGTACGCATTCCACCACAGGAGTAGAACAGCTCTGAAAACTTCTTTTAGGTCTGCTTCTCTACCTCAAACCCTTTGTCTGCCCATCTTTTTTGTCCTCATTACTTTAAATATTATCTGTGTATAAGTAATCTAGCAGTTGGCTCTGGTCAGAACATTTTTAACTTTTTAAAATGTTGTGATTCTTAGAGGTAGCTGAATCTAAAACCAAAATAAATGGTTTTTCAAATCACATTTGAAGCATACTATCTTTGCTGAACTCAAACAAACTGGTCAGGATTTGTTAATTTCACAAGTTTTCTTGCAGAGGAACATGGTTGAGTTGAAGTGTCACCCACTCTGAAGCCAGATTTTATGCCAAAAAAACACATGATTGCCGGTGTTTAGCACTTTTTTCAAATTTCGACAGTCAATACGATTGCAAGCTTTGATTGAATTTCTTCTCCTTATACAAAATGTGCTTGGGTATGGATGTTTACTGCTTTGGGCCTCATTTCTGGAAACATAAGTAGAAGCGAAGCAAAATTAAGATATTCCCGACTTCTGAGGAATGTTGATAGATGGTGATGCTGATTAAGATCATTACAAGAGTCATGTCAGAATGCAGCACCTTTCTGGAACAGAATCTCTATGCAAGCTAGCTGCTCCACACTGTAACTCCACTACACAGCAACATTGCAATTTGGTCTGCTTGGTTATCAGACGGTGGATCTGCTGAGAAAACTAATATGAATAGTTTAAGGTTAGCTTTCTGTGTGTTGGGGATGTTAGTCTTAAGATCATGCCAAATGGGATTTACAACACTGATGACGTTTTCATTTTCACAGTATATTCCACATTTATATGTTACAACTTACATGAGTTACTAAGGAAATTAAATATGCTAAACATTGGAAAATAAAGAGAAATATTTGAAAGATCTTAGTAATTCATGTGTGATCTTTAAAGTGAAAAAAATAAAATAAAATTAAAATATATATATATATATATACAACAGAAGTTTGATTAGGATATGCGTTCAAGGCAAATATTAAGATAGTTTCAACGCCATTTCACACTCAAACCTTTCCAAACTTGCATATTTAAGGTACTAGTCGCCTCCAATAGATCACAAAAGAAATATGTAGAGGGTGCTTTTTTGGAGTTCTCTACTGTCTAAAAAAGCTCTTTTAACCCTTTTTTGGTCATGTGGTTGCCACCTAAGAAGAGCTTATGGGTGATTAAAAAAAAAACTGTTTCATACATGGAAGAAGCCTTAAATTGAAATTTTTGAAGGAAGCTCTTTTTTATCTTTTTTTTTTTTTTTTTTAAGTTTNTCTTTTTTATCTTTTTTTTTTTTTTTTTTTAAGTTTTGAATTTTAGAAGTTTTATCTTATTCATCTTTTATAACAAAACTCTTTTTGATAATTTAATTATAAGAATTAATTTTATATTTATCTAATCAAACAACCAGTAATTTTTTAATAAAAACTCTATTTTTATAAGATGTATTCCTATAACCTCTTATCCATCCATTCTCTGGTTAACAATCTACCTTTGTTTAACGGGTCCTTGCTTTTCTTCAAGTCTTCCCTCCACACCTAAGCGTTTCCTGAAGCCCATTTCTATTAGTTCTAGCACGAATACTCCATTATTTTCCAAGCAATCAGACTCCATATCTTCATGGCAGACACTCATGGGCATGTCCTCGAAAGAGCCCAAATCATCTTTACCTGAACATTCTGCTCTGCGCTTGGCCAGACACCTTCAAGGCAAAACAAAAGTCTTTCTTACAATGAGAGATACCTTTGATGCATCACTGCATAATCCTTAAAGCTATAATTGGCAACAATTCAGAAGCTCTACTTGCTAAAGCTCTATTCAAAGGAACAATATGAAATAGAACTGAATGCTTAATCTCCATATGCATATTTCAATTAGACAGAATCCCATGCTGTATTCTCTTCATTACATTGCTGACTCTGAGAAGAAAACCTTTTCTTTAGGGGGTAAATAAATGCCAAATCTGAGTGGCGCAACATCACATGTCAAGTTTTCTTATACTAGTAAATATATCCACGAATTCGATCTAGAAGTTCAATTCATGAGTCAGCTACTCTATCTCTTCTCCTCTCTCTAGTAGTCATTTTCTCCCCGTACCTCTTGAATATATCTGCCAAATCAACCAAACCCACCTCCCTTAATTTCTTTCCCATTTCGTCAAACATAATGACACCTTCCTCGTTGGAATAATAATGTAAAAATTTATTGTAATCAAATCTAGGTACCTCAACTCCTCCATGCATCACTCTCTCCACATACTTTGTAGCTTCTAATGACTTCCCTGCCTTAACTAACCCTCCAACAAATATGGTGTCAAAATTCACTAGTGGATCTGCTCCTTTCCTCCCTCTCTTCCCCAAATGCCCTTGCAATAACATAATATAGGTATGCATTGTAGGCTCACACCCTCTTTCTATCATCTCTCTAAACACTTGTGTTGCTTCACTTGCCCTTCTCAATCTCAAAAGTCCTTTTATCAATCCATGGTACACACTGATATCCGGTTTTTCAACTGCTCCAACAAGCTTATAAGCCTCTCTAACTCTACTCCTTGATAGAAGTCCATAAATTATCGATGACAATGTGAAATTATCCGCCTGAATCCCTCTCTTGAGCATTTCCTCAAACATCACATAAGCTTGAGCGATTTTGCCTCTTTTGCACATCCAGTCAATCACAAGCCTATAAGTTGATAGCCCCAAATCATCCATTCTGTTCACCCTCATCATCTGAAACACCTTCATGGCCTCATCATACTGATTAACCTTAAAAAAAGTCTCAATCATTATGTCAACCACATCAACACTTGACTCGAATCCTTCATCAACCATCAAGTTCCAAACCTTGGAAGCCTCAATCAGGTCACCCACATCACAAAACCCTTTTATCAACCACCCATAAGTGACCCCATTTGGCTTGATCCATTCATTCAACTTCAAAACCAAATACTTAGCCTCATCAACAAGCTTACTTTTACACAAAGTCTCCACCACCATATTCAACCTCTCCAAACTATAATCACACCCACAATCATTCATCATATGGAAAAAATTCACACACTTCTTCAACTCCCTTACCTCGGCCAAAGTCTTTAATGCAATCTTGAAAGTTTTTTCATTCACCAAACGACGCCGTCCCATCTCTTGCAAAACCCCCCAGAAAAGATCAATATTTCTCGACTTACCGATGACGTCAACCATCTTGTTAAAGGTGAGGGAATTGTGAGTGAAGTGTGGGTGTGTCGTTTGAGTGTATTGGAAAAAGAGGTAAACAGGGCGCCAGGAAAGGGGGAATTCGTTGCAGACTTGGAGGAAGAATTCGTGAGTAAGGTTGAAGTTGCAGGAGGAGAGGCTTGAGTGGAGGCGTGACGGAGGGGAGTTTTGCTGCTGGTAGAGGATGGTGCAGACTCGGAGGAGGTGGGCTGCGTCGACTGGGGTGTTTGTGGTGGGGTTGGAGAGATGGGGAGGGCTTGGTTCAGCTGTGGTTAAGTGGCGGACATGGCGGATTTGGTAATGAAGAAAGGTTGTTAATGGTTTGGCAAGAATTAATTGTCTTCTAACCAGCATTTTGAATTTTGAGAAACGAAAGCGTAAAAATTTCATTAAAAGGCAAAAACATGAATGCATGCCAAAATCTTGGAGATGCAGGGGATCGAACCCGGTACCTCTCGCATGCAAAGCGAGCGCTCTACCATTTGAGCTACATCCCCACTTGTTGTATAGGCTATTAATAAAAGAGGAATATACGATATACTAAGATGAATATGGAAGAGAACAAGAAAATATTCCAACTCAGCTTGCTACTTGCTAGTACAAATTGAAGAATGGGGAATATTTTAATCACGGAAACAGGTATC
>JANKKC010043550.1:0-12359 GCA_026225755.1 Bursera bipinnata | reverse complement strand
CACAAACTTGTACATATATATATATATATACTTACTTTTAATATCATTTTAGTCCCATTTCCGGAATGGTTTGTACATACACTTCCATATACATTAATTCACTTACAACAATACATTCGAAAAATGAACACATGTGCAGAAAAATTTTTCTGGGTACCAAATTGAAATTTTCCACTGTTTTGAATTTTTGGGATATTACATTTATAGTCTTCTGTCATTTCTTCCTCCTCTGCGTCAGGGTCTGTCTCCCTTTCTAGTCCTGCCTCCTTCCCTTCCTTGCCACAAAACATACATTCCATGATGATAAGAGCTAAATCTTTAAGCCTAAGGTTTACACTGCTGCAGCATCTTCCATTTCTTCATAACTTGATAGCGTTGAATAAGCCTTAGCAGATCCTCATTGGTATAAAGCAATGCAAGAGGACTTTCAAGCTCTCCAGTCTACCAACACCTAGTCTTTAGTTTCTCATACTCTGGATACGAATGTTGTTGATTGCAAGTGTGCTTTCTGCATCAAATATAATCAAGATGGTTCTGTTCAAATGTATAAAGCAAGGCTGGTTACTAAGGGTTTTCAGCAGTCGACAGGAATTGATTATTTTGAAACATTCAGTCCTATTGTTAAACCTTCTACATTAAGAGTTATGTTCTCCCTTGCTGTTACAAAGGGCTAGGATATTTAACAAATTGATGTCAATAATGTCTTTCTTAATAGTGATCTTCTTGAACGAGTATATATGCATCAGCCAACAGGCTTTCAATATTCTAAATCTCCACAGTTAGTTTGTTAGCTACATAAGTCTCTTTATGGCTTGAAGCAAGCTCCTAGGGCCTGGTTTGATAAATTAAAGGGAGCCTTGCTTTAGTGAGGGTTTCATCCATCAGCAACTGATCCTTATTTGTTTATCTATAAAGATCCTAAATATGGTAAGTTGGTGATGTTTTTAGTAAATGTTGATAACATCCTTATAACTGGTGATGATTCAAATCAGTTTCAACAGGTCATTAGTGATTTGAATAAGCAATTTGCACTCAAAACATTAGGTCTTTTGAGCTACTTTCTTGGTTTTGAGATTCATAGGTCACCTAGCTTCTTGTTGGTTACTCAAAGAAAGTATGCTTCTGACTTGCTAAAGAAATGTAGAATGCAGAATGCCAAGAGTATCGATTCTCCTATGGTTGCAAACTATAAACTTGCTAAGGATGATAGTCCATTGTTTGATCAACCTAGTTTGTTTAGAAGCATTATAGGTGGCTTGTAGTATCATGCAATGTCCAGACCAGATATCTCTTATTCAGTCAATAAGCTCAGCCAATTTTTACAAGCTCCAATAGTTAATCAATGGCAAGCCTACAAAAGAATATTGAGGTATATTAAAGGGACAATCTGTTATGGACTTCAGTTCAATGTTATGCAGTCTTACAGCCTGGTTGGTTATAGTGATGCAGACTGAGCAAGCTCAATTGATGACAGGAGATCAACTTCAAGATATTGTGTTTACTTTGGAGGGAATTTAGTTTACTGGAGTTCCAAGAAGCAATATGTGGTTGAAAAGTCCTCAACAGAGTCTGAATACAGAGCTCTTTCCTTAGCAGTAACAGAATTAGTTTGGCTTCAAGAATTGCTTAAAGAATTGGATATTAAACTTCATGGTGTTCCATTACTTTTGTGTGACAATAAGGGAGCTAAAGCCTTAGCATCCAATCCAGTTTTTCAGGCTACAACAACGCACATTGAGGTAAATGCTCACTTCATTTGGGAGAAAGTTATTTCAAAGCAATTAGAAGTGAAACATGTGTCAACAGAAGTCCAGAATGCTAATATTTTTACGAAGTCTTTGTCAGGCTTGAGATTTGATTTTCTAAGGGATCGATTAAACCTGCAAAACAGCAAGTTTGTTGGAAATGAACATTGTTCCCCCAGCTGCACTTGAGCGGGGCTATTAACATGTATGTACACAAGGGTATATGTGTAATCTCATCTAAGTAAGTAAGGGTAGATTAGTAAATTGTTAAGAAGTCTGTTAGTTTATTAATTAGTTGTATAACAGATTGTATTAGCTGAGTAATTAGTCGTTAATCAAGGTTGTTACATAATGTGTATATAAGCTGGAAGCTCAGCAAATCTGTAATCATTCTGTCAGATATACATTTCGTATTTTGTCAATACTTATTGTCCCTGATGCCAGCAAGGTCTACAACTGGTACTTGGAAGCCGGTGTGTTGAGTAGTCAACTGATCACCTTGAGCAAGCTCTTCAGGTGGTCAAATGAATATCCTTGGAATATTCAGAATCCCAGCATCTACTAGGCCTTTGACACCAGCTTTTGTGTCATCAAAAGCCTGAAGCTCTTTAGCACGATCATATTCATGGTCCAACATAGTTTGAGAAGATGATTTGCTACCATGGAAGTTTGGGCTATCCATTTTCTCTCTCTTATTTATTTATTTATTTATTTTCTTCACAAGGAAAATGATAGGAAGATATTAATGTAGACTAATAACACAACTTTTTTAAAGGAGAGAAAATAATTAATGTTTAACCAATGGTGAGTAGACACCAAACGCGCTTTTCTCCTAATAAGACATTTACCGGTCCTTTTCTCATCCAACAAGCTCTTGGACTCATGTAAAGCGTTAGCTGCAACCAGAATCCTTCAACAGGATTAAAAGTCTAAATGTCATGATGACGTAAGAAATAAAAACATCACAGAATTTCTTTTTGGCAGGAGGTGAAGCTATCATTTATATAATTGGAATGAGAGAAAGCCATCCAATTTTCATTCTGCCATAATTTCTGCCATCTCCAGATATTTACAGTATTAACTTGTAAAAATTCCCGATGGTCACATACCCATTTCAACATTGAGTCCAATAGTGTGACAATTTTAAAATGAATCAGATATACATTACCCAGAAAAGTTTTCCAACAAAGAAGGCAAATTTGCTTGGCAATGTGCTCACCTTCCACTAATGACTTCTGAAACACTATGTAATCAACAAGCTTAATGCATATTAGAAAATCCAGGATAGCACTCAAATTAATTATTAATCGTTGGTACACATTTGAAAGTTTATTCCAATAGTTTCTAGCTTTCATAGCTTGAACTGACCAATAACAGACCTAACATCAGGTCCCCTAGAAACAAATGTGCTAATGTAATCACTTATCAGAAAATCTCTATAAATAGGTGGATTTTCTTCTGATATCAGCTGTTTAATGGGACCATAGAGCTTTGGGGTGACAGTAGCGTGTCCTGAGAGAAAGCATGCCACAGAAACCCTTGGACCAACACTGCTGGCAACAATTCTGTGATCCACGCTTCTAAACTTGTCATTTGATATAATCTGAGTCAAATTTTAGGCACCTTAATTCACAAACTTGGTAATAAATGAAGAGTAATTCACATTGTATTATTGTGATTGTCGAAGACAAACCTGGAGAAAGTCGCCCACATTCACCACTAATCCTCCTGCAGCAGGGTGAACATCAACCCACTGATTTTCATGGAAGACTTGAAGGCCGTCGATTTGGTTTTGCAATAAAATCGTAATGAATGAAATATCAGAGTGTGTGGATCCTCCCAATGTTAGCTCTGGCTCGGGGCACGGTGGATAGTAGTGGCAACTGATATTAATTCCTTCAGTGCATCCCAGGTCTTTTAAATGATCAGGTTTCAGTCCTAGAGCCGCTGATAATAATTGAAACAGGGTGTAGCCCAGTTCTTTCACATTCTTTATGTACTCCATCGAAGTATCTCTGCAATTTTGGATGAGCAATTGCTCAAAGAAGATACCGTTGCTAAGATGTTATGAAAAACTAACCATACTTACACAGCGGACTCACACAATGTATTGTTTCTTGACAAATGTAATTGTTCTACTTCCAGAAATCTTAATACTGCCCAGATTTTCACCCATTTTTAGTTTGATTTTATTGTTGGTAATATATTACCAATTTTCTCATCAACAAGGAACATTTTAACATTAAAAGACAAATCCCCACTTAGAAAAGAACAGCCTACTTAACAACTACGACTTTTACAATTCACTATTTAAAGCAAAGTCCTCACATTTATTTTACCAAGTTGATAACCAAGCATCAGTTATTCTGTCAGCCCATTCGTAACTCAAACATCAGCTGATCCTATGCCAATATTCTTCGATTTTTTCAATTAATTTTATTTTATTATTTCTTTTGTCTTAAACTTTGTTATTCCTCTTCATCCACTTTTGCTGATCAACAGCATGATTTCTTACACTATACTAAAAAAATCTGTTAAATTGAAAAATCTTTCCATATATAGGTGGCTATCAAGTACGTACCTGCAAACTTCTGGCAATTCACTGGGATCCAAARTGTTGGAGTTTAAAGTAGAAATGGTCAAAGTATCCCTCCAATTAGCTGTTCTTGATTGATACAGATTATAATTGGAGTTAAATATAACATTTCTCTTTCGATCACGACTATAGAACTCTTTCTTCACCTCAAGGTCTTGCTCATTAAATCTGCGTACCCCTTCCAGCATGTTATCCAACACATTTAAGGGGATACCATGATTTACAACTAGGAAAAAGCCCCAAGTGTTACATGCAGTTCGAATCTGATCAACGATCTCCTCTACCTTATTGCCTCTGATGCCAGCAAGGTCTACGACTGGTACTTGAAAGCTTATCTGGTGAGTAGTCAACTGATCATCCTGAGCAAGCTCTTCAGGTGGTCGAATGAATATCCTTGGAATATTCACAATCCCAGCATCTACTAGGCCTTTGACGCCAGCTTTTGTGTCATCAAAAGCCTTAAGCTCTTCGGCTCGATCATATTCATGGTCAAACACAGTTTGAGAAGATGATTTACGGGCATGGAAGCTCGAGATATCCATTCCCTTTCTTTTCACAAGGAAAATGTGAGAAAATGTTAATGTGCTGCACGGGTTTTGCTAAGATTTAACTACTACTAGTATTTTAGGATAAATATATAAACACATCCAACGTTTGGACAAAGTAATAAATTCCCTCTAAATTTTAAGAAAGTAACATACATACCTATAAAGTTTGGATAAAGTAACATAGACACCCTCCAGATTCTTTTTTAAGACTTTTTTACCCTTATTTGTGTTATTCAAAAGTTAACAAAATGTAAAAAATTTCAGACAAGTTTTATTAATCACACAAAATCCCGACACATTTTATTAATCATCATAAAATTAACCCCTTGTTTTTAAAAATATATATATATATATATATATATTATAGTTTTATATATATTTTAAAAATTTAAAAGTAATTTATGTAAACATTTTAAAATATTGAAGAATATATTATATAATATTTTAATATTATATAATAAATATAAAAAAACAAATGACATGGTTTTTATGAACACAATTTTTTTCATAAAAAATCACCTAAATGAAGAGAATTATTAACATGGAAGAACCTAAGAACTTCTAAAATAGCTATTTCAATCATATTTGATTCTTACATTTTAATAAATATTTATAAAATTATATTATATTTTTATTTTTATATTGTTGAAATAACATAAAATATATATTATAATTTATATTTTTTCTAAAAAAATTAAAATTAATAACACTTTAAAATATTAAATAGATATATTTTAATATTATATGATAAAATCTTAGGAAACAACTAACATTTAAAAAAAATGACAAATTCTATAAGAAATACTTTAAAAAATATTTATAAAAAATATGAAATAACTATGATTTGACTAACTAATTTAGAAGATTTCAAGTTCTCTCAAGTTAACAATTATCTTCATTGAGGTGATTTTTCACAAAAAATTTTTTCTAAAAAAATTTGTATCTTATTTTTGGAGATTTATTATATTAATATTAAATATATAAAAAATATATTTGTTTAATAATTTAAAATGTTAACATTAATTTAAAATTTTAAATTATTTAAAAAATATATAAAATTATAATATATATATATATATATTTTAAAAAAAAGAGGTTTTGTGATAATTAATAAAATATGTCGGGGTTTTGTGTGATTAATAAAACTTTTCTAGAACTTTTTACATTTTATTAACTTTTGAATAACACAAATAAGCGTAAAAAAGTCTTTAAAAAGAATATGGAGGTGTCTATGTTACTCTAACCAAACTTTGTAAGTGTGTATGTTATTTTCTCAAAATTTGGAGGGAGTTTGTTACTTTATCCAAACGTTGGGGGTGCCTATGTATTTACCCCCTAGTACTTCACGTTTATTAGTAGGCCCACTTAGCTAGTGATGGCCTGGACTTCCACTAAGATTAAAATATTACTAGTACGTCACACGTTTATTAGTAGGTTCACCTAACCAGTGATAGCTTGGCAGACTTGTTTTTGGTAAAGCCTTTCGAGCCTTTTGGCTAGCTTAGGTTAGGTTAAAATATATTGGATTTAATCAGATTGGGTTAGGTTAGATCTTGTAGCTAAAATCCAATATATGAATTTGACTTTAATTAGTTACTATTTAGGCAAGGTAGGATTAGATTGGATCAGATAAGATTGTCCGAACATATACTATTTATATTTTTTAAAATATAAATTAATTTTTATATTATTTAATTTAAAAGAGGGGTAGGGCCAGGCCAGGTTGAGCCGATGACCAAGGCCAAGGCAAGCTAGGCCAGGCCAGGCCAAGGCAAGCTAGGCCAGGCCAGCCAAGCCTACAGGTCTCAAACCTTGGCCTGGGACTAGCCCGCATTTAGCCCAGGCTTTGGCCCAGCTTGCAATGTAGCTAGCAGGCCATACTAGGCAATGCCAAATTTTGGGTCAAGGTGAGCTTGTCCAATTGCCATCTTTACACCTAACATATAACATAAGAGAAAAAGAAACTATTGCCCCCATACTTCAAAATGGTAACATAACGACCCCAGATTTTCAATGCCGTTATAGACTCTATCGATGGTCCCAGAATTTTCTGTTCAAAGGCCTTTTTAACCGGTTTACCTTATCCAAAAACTAATTTAAATGCTATAATTATAAAAATAACAACTCTTAAAACTGAAAAAAGATAAGAAATCAATAAAAATATCCAACATTCATTATAATAATATAAACTTATTATAAGTATTTGATCAAATGCAAACATTATCTTCAATTTTATTAAATAAATTAAAAAACCAATACTATCTTCAGATTAATTGAAAGTAATTAAAAAATCAAGATAAAGAACAAGTAAAATAAAAATAAAATAAGATTCTAACAACAAAATTGAGGAAAAACTAAAGAACCTGCCTCTAGGCTCCAACGGCCGCACAAGACTTCACTGCCTACATTGGCCTCTAATTACTGCAGAATTCATCCCTTACCTACGATACAACATTGTAAGGAAACTTTTGGAACTAGGTTATATTATATAAACTCATTGATGTAACCTTAATTTAATAATAGATTTTACTTTATTGTCATTGTGGACATACATTATAAACCGAACCACTAAAATTTTGTGTGTTTCGCTTTTCTTTTCTTCTTCATTCTCAGCAATTGCACAATAACTAGCATCAGAGCAACGTTCATTACATCAGTCAAGTAGTTTATGTGATGGCTGGGGCTTCATCTTTTGCTAAATTCGATATTAGGATTTTTAATGGAATTGAAAATGTCGGATTATGGCAGAGGAGGGTGAAGGATTTACTAGTGCAACAGGGAATAGTGAAGCCATAGGGAAAGAAGCCGAGAAACATATCTAAAGCAAACTGGAGTGAATTGGAGGCAAAGGCAGTATCCAAGATTCGGCTTTATTTAGTGGATGAGGTGATGGTTCATGTCATAGATAAAGAATCACCTACTGTAGTTTGGTTTAAACTGGAGAGCTATGACATGTTAAAGTCATTCTTAAATAAGTTGTATATGAAGCAAAAACCATACAGACTTAAGATGACACATGATTCAAACTTAAGACAGCACATAAACATGTTCAAACAGGTTATCAGTGTCTTAAAACATATAGATGTGAAGTTTGAGGAAGAGGATTAGGCACTGATGCTATTGAACTCTTTTTCAGATTCATACGAAAATCTAACAACAACTCTGACTTGGAAAAATGAGTCACTAAAGTTTGAGGAGATCACGGGAGCCTTGCTATCCTTCAACCTAAGGACGAAGTCAAATGAAGATAGTTTTAATCAAGAAGGGCTTGTGATCAAGGGTGGTTAGGATCGTGGTAAGAATAAGTGGAAGAATGGCGGCCAGAGCAAAGATTCTCGATCAAATCAGACAAAGAAGAAAACATTGCTATACTACAAGTCCAGCAAGAAAGGTCACTTCAAGAAAGATTATCGTGAGCAAGAGAAGATCGTAAGTAAATTAAAAACATTGCTATACTATAAATGAAGAAATGTTTGTTTCATTAAGTTCAGATCACTTGGTAGACTCATGAGTACTTGACCCAGCATGTTCACATCATATGACATCTCACAAAAACTGGTTTGACACATACAGGTTGATTAAATCTGGTTCTATCCTTATGGGTAATGATGCTTCCTATAAAGTAGTTTGATTAGGAACTATTAGAGTTAAATGTTTGATGAGGTTATTAGAACATTGAGTAATGTTAAGCATAAACCAGAATTAAGGAAGATCCTGATTTCAGTGGGCGCTTTAGATACTCATGGTTGTAGCTATATATCTTAAGGTGGAGTGATGAAATTAATGAGAAGATCAGTGGTGATGATGAAAAGGTAAAAGTTATCAAGGAATATTTATAAGCTGCTAGGCACTACCATTGTAGGTGGTGTAGCTAGTGTAGAGTCTAATTCTGATAATTTTGTTTAGAAATGGCAATGGGCCAAGGTCTAATTAATGCTAGGTCCATGGCCTGAGCCTGGGCCTAAGGTAGGCTAGGCTCAGGCCTAGACTTCAGGCCTGTAGGCCAGCCTGGCTTGTCTTGATACTGTAGTAATTAAATTATTTATTTATTTTTATAAATTAAAAAATAAATTAAAAATTTTTTAAATTGTGAACAATAATAGGCTTGATAGGTCTGGTCCAAATAGTATAGGCCTTGCGCCAAGCTTTAATTTTATTTTAAGGCCTAGTCTGACCCGGCCTGGCCTGACATTATTTTGGCCTGGCCTGGCTTGGCCTATAGGCCTACCAAGCCTATCCAAAATAGGCCTAGTCCAACTTTTTGCCATCACTAGTTTTGTTTTATGGCATATGAGGTTGGATTATATGGGTGAACGTTACATGATGGAGCTCCATAAGAGAAATCCGTTGAAAGGGTTAAAATCATATAGGCTTGGTTTTTATAAAATTTATGTTTGGTGAAATAATATAAAGCGCAGTTCAAGAAAGAGAAGCACAAGATAGAGGGTATACTAGACTATGTGCATTCAGATGTTTGGGAACCAGTTAAGGAAGCATCACGAGGTGAACATGTTTACTTTATAACTTTTATAGATGATTTTTTAAGGAAGGCTTGGTGTACTTTATGCGACACAAGTCAAAAACTTTTGAAAAGTTTAAATTGTGGAAAGCTGAGTGGAAAACCAAACTAATAGAAAAATCAAGTATCTAAGATCAAACAATAGAACTGAGTAAAAAGATTTGAAGTTCTTGGAATTTTGTGAGTAGCATAGAATAAAGAGGTACTTTACAATATGAAAGACATCACAACAGAATAGTGTGACAGAAAGAATGAATAGGTGGCTTGTAGAAAAAGCAAGGTGTCTCAAGTTAAATGCTAGGCTTGCGAAGAACTTCTGAATAGATACAGTGAGTATGATGAGTTTCTTGTTTAACAGATCACCACAAGAAGCACTAGATGGAAAGGTTGCAGAAGAGGTTTAGATAGGTAAAGTAGTTAACTATTTTAGTTTAGGAATATTCAGGTGTCCTGCTTATTTGTATATTTTTCGTAATGAGAGATCAAAGTTGGACCAAAATCCAAGGAATGTGTTTTTCTCGGGTTTGTAAAAGGAGTGAAAGGTTATAAGATTTGAGGTACTATTACAAAGACAGTGGTAATCAATAGAGATGTGATTTTTGATGAAAAATCCATACGGGAGAGTACTCCAGAAAACAAGACGCAGAAGCCAACAAATTATAGCAATAACATAATGATTCAGTTTGAGTTAGAGAAGCAGGAAAAGAGATAACAGTCAGAATATAGAAGCTTCTAATTGAGACGATTAGCAACATCAGAGTATAGTGACAAAGAGACCTAAGCCCATTATCATACCACCAGTGAAGTATGGTTTTGAAGATATGGTTTTTTATGCACTTGCTACCAGTCGTGAGCCCTACTACTTTTCAAGAGGCTTTAGAGAGTCAAGAAAAGGATAAGTGGTTAGGTGCTATGGTGGAGGAAATCAAATCTTTAAATAAAAATCAAACTTAGGACTTAGTGGAGCCTTCAGAGGGAAAACAAGTAATAGGGTGCAAGTGGGTACACAAGAAAATAGAAGGGAACAAGTTCAAGGCTAGGTTAGTAGCAAATGGGTATTCACAAAAAAAGGAATAGACTGTAATGAGATCTTTTCTCTAATTATTAGTCATATTTTTATCAGATGTGTGTTGAGTCTTGTAACGTATTTGGATATAAAGTTGTAACAGATGTATATAAAGACAACTTTACTTCATAGTAATTTGAAGGAGGACATTTAAATGGAGCAGCTAAAGGGGTTTGTTCAACTGGGTAAAGAACGGTTGGTTAGTAAACTAAAGAAGTCTCTTTATAGGCTAAAACAATCCTCAAGGCAGTGGTATAAGCAATTCGACTCCTACATTCTTTAGATTAGCTATATAAGTTGTAAGTATGATTGTTGCGTTTATGTTAAAAGCCTTGATAATGGTTCTTTTATTTTCTTATTATAATATGTGGATAAAATATTGATTGCTGCTAAGAGTATGGTAGATGTCAACAAGTTAAAGACTTTGTTGAGTAGAGAGTTTGACATGAAGGATTTGGGTACTGCCAAGAAGATTTTTGGGATAAAGATTTGAAGGGATAGAAAATCTAGAAGGTTATCGTTGTCTCAAAAGACCTATGTGCAAACGGTAATAGAGAACTTTAGCATGTCTAAAGCTAAGGTGATGGGTATACCACTTGCAAATCACTTTAGATTGTCTACCAACTAGTGCTCGAGTACAAAAGTGACATGTCAAAGATACCTTATGCTAGTGCGGTAGGGTATTTGATATATGTCTTGGTCTGCACTACGCCAGATTTAGCACATATGGTTAGCGTGGTTAGTAAGTATATGGTTAACCTTAGAGGACAGCATTTTGATATAGTCAAGTGGATTTTCAAATACTTGAGGGGTACCATAGCCTATGGTATCATGTTTGGTAGACAAGAAGAGGAAGTTTTATTTTTGGGATATGTTGATTCAAACTATGTTGAGGATCTTGATAATAAGAGGTCTACTATGGGTTATATTTTCACACTTACAAGATGACCTATCTGTTGGAGGTCTGGGTTAAAATCTCTAGTTGCACTATCTACAACTGAAGTAGAGTACATGACAGCTGCTAAAGCTGCTAAGGAAGCATTATGGCTAATAGATCTAGTTAAAGAACTAAGAGTTCATCAAGAAGGGGTCAATTTGCATTGTGATAGCAGATGTCATCTATTTGGCCAAGACTCGGTGTATCATGCGAGAACCAAACCTATAGAAGTGAGGTTTCATAAGATCAAAAAGTTGGTTAACTCAGGTGACTAGAAGATTTAGAAGGTCCACACCTCTGATAATGCAGCTGACATGTTGACAAAAAGCCATCACTGCTGATAAGTCCAAGCACTACTTGGACTTGATCAATGTATCCAAGTGTTAAAAAAATGAGGCATTCCTAATTTATATGCTTCAGGTGGAGCTCAAGGTTACTATCTTTTAAGAGATCATATTCGCCAAGGTAGAGACTGTTGATGACGTGGCTCATATGTCATATATCTGTGGAAGGTGTTAAGAGTATACTATATAAACCCATTGATGTAACCCTAATTTAATAGTGGATTTTACTTTATCGTTACAGTGGACGTAGGTAACAAACTGAACCACTTAAATTCTATGTGTTTCTCTTCTCTTCTCTTTTCTTCTTGATTCTCATTAATTGCACAACAACACACTTGCCATCAATAGCATCAGGGAAACCCCTTTTAACATTGACCCAATAAATTTCGTTAGTGACTTCCCATTATTGTTGTTAAATCTCTTTAACAACGAAGAATTAGATAAAGTTAAAAGAGAAGAAATCGTGGTGAGGAGAAATTGCACTTAGAGAGGAAAGCAGAGGTTAGAGTGCGGCTGAGACAACTAGGGTGGGATTGGTGATAAGCACTTAAAAGTGTACATTTATTATGAGTTTAAATATCATTTTTACACTTTAAGTGCTATT
>JANKKC010043549.1:0-12354 GCA_026225755.1 Bursera bipinnata | reverse complement strand
AGTATTAACCAGGAGGATTTTGTCACTCTCCTATGTCTCTTTTGCTTAATCGGTAAGTTTGCAACACGACACATCGTCAAGAAATAATTTCCCCACTTATCATCTGATGGGTTAGCGTTCAAAATCAATATCAAATGATTAAATTAATTTAATAACCGTATATATTTGGGTTATGGTAAACTTTGAATTACCTTTTACGTGTTAAACTATTTCAATTTCTTGATTTGTATGAACTAATTTATCTTAAAAATAAAAAAGAAGTTGTGTAGTCAAAAGGTGATTCCTATCGTGGCAACCGCTAGTTGTTGACAAATTAAAATCCGACTTGAAACAGTTAATCCTTGCCGCCACTACCATCATCACTTTACCACCGCTAATGGAATGCGCTCGTATCTAAAAATTCCGCCCTAATTTCTCTCTCTTACAGTTCAAGCGCGTCCATTGAGATGCCATGCGGAACAGTTTTGCAGAGAATAGCGGGTTGTTTAAGTGGTTGTGGCTGCGGCACGTGTACCAACAATGTCACTGACGTCATCTCCAATTGTCTAAAACCCCGCGGAGGCTAGTGAATTTCTCATCTATCGTAATTGAATCCTTTTCTATGTAATTCAATTGGAATATAATTTCACGCTTCTGTTATCATATTCTGAATTTTGTAATAATAGCTCATTTACTATATCGAAATGGAGTGATTAAGATTGATTTAAATTTAAGGTTCCAGTAAACATCAAGATTCAAAACGTGGCGATTACATTTACTGATTGTAAAGCCATAGCAATGTCGATTATAAATTCAGGTTCTTAAGAAAATTATTGGACGTCACTCTTTATATATCTGCTCTTGCATGTTTCAGACTTTAAATTTAAAGCAAATAGGAAGTGAGAGATGAACAATATTGTATCTTTGGAAGCTTTATAAGTTTTTGTAGTATCTATTCTTTGGTGGTAGTATTTGTTTATCTATCTTTTTTTTTTTAAATAGAATTTCTGAAAAATGGATCCAGGTACTCACTGTGGTCAACAAGCTCCGCAGAATAATACTTGCCCCGCCATGCCACCTCAAGGGGTCCGATTGTATATTCAAGATCGTCATGTAATCCAATTTTGTACTATTTTTTATGCTTGATAGAAGTTCAATGAAATTGTATAGGATTAATTGCGAACAAATTTATGGTTGAGTTTTTGTATCATGTTTTGGTTTAACTTGAAAATACATGTTGCAGGTGGTATTGGATAATGGCATAGTTCAAGTCACCTTATCCAAACCAGGAGGAATCGTTACCGGAATAAGATATGGTGGTATAGACAATTTGCTTGAATTTCGTAACAAGGAAACAAATAGAGGGTACAGATTGTTGCAAACTACTTCAGTTTCTTTTCTCTAGAATAATACACACTCACATACACAAAAAGGATATTAAAGTTTAATTACAGAGTAGTGAAACTGTTCAAAGATTCTAAATTTATGGACCAATGGTAATAGCTATGTAAACTAAAATCTGGCTAAAATAGAGTATTTCTTTCTTTTCTTATGTAATGTTTATGGTTCAAAGCATTTCCTCTCAACTGATAAAAAAATTGATCTCTAATCTTTTACTCAATATGCAGTTATTGGGATCTTAATTGGAATCCACCAGGAGGAAAAGATATGTTCGATGTGTAAGCCTTCCTTTCACATAACCAAAAATGAACACTTGATGTTATCTCACTAAGACAAAATATTTCATTCTTTCATATGCGCAATGATTAGAATGTCCCAGATTAAGATTACTTGATAGACAGGAAAGGTTGAAATCAGTAATTCTCAATTATGCAATCATGCATAAGCAGAATACATGAATCATTCATCTATATGAGCAGCTTGCTTTTCTTGCATATCCATTAGCTGGATCCTGAGAATTCATGGATGATTATCTTATATTGTCGATATGTTTACTTCTTTACAGATTCGCTTCATATACTTCTCAACTCATTTTTCAACTTCTTTATATAGAAGGCACTAAGTTTTTGGCACCATTTTCACCCTCTTTTAATAACTTTCTTTGGAGCATCTACATATTTTTTCTCAAAAGTTTCAATATTGATAATGAAACTTTTTTTTGTAATCTGATTGATTTCCTTTTTACTCTGTGCTATTCAGATAGAAATTATTTTAGCTTATTTTGATTTGAAGCCAGAACCGATTGCTATGCAGGATCCATGGAACAAGTTTTAGGGTTGTTGTAGAAAATGAGGAACAGATTGAACTCTCATTCTTAAGGATGTGGGATTACTCCCTTGAGGGCAAGTTTATTCCCTTAAACATAGATAAGAGGTCCTTGCACAAACCATATACTGTTTATCTATTTAGATATTAGCAAAAAAATAATGTTCTTAAGTGTGTTTACTTGTAGGTTTATAATGCTTCGTGGTTCATCAGGGTTTTACTCTTATGCTATTTATGAGCACTTAAAGGAATGGCCTGCATTTTCCATTGGACAAACTAGATTAACTATCAAGCTCAGAAAAGAGAAGTAAGCAAAATTATGACATCTTCTTTCTGTTATTGGAAAAAATAGTCTTTGATATTTTCTGACTAGATGGAACTTTTAATAAATGGGGTAATACCTCATTTTTTTATTATCCTCTGATTTATTCACTTCTTTGATTATCCTAAACAACGATTTTTGCATGTCCCTGCATGATTACACTATGCAAGGATTTGGACTGTATTTCTTGGGGAAAAATTGTCCTGATCGAATCTTTCCCAAAATTGTTGTTGTTGTATGAGTTGTCTGCGCACCCATCTTTTTTTTTTTTTGGCTTTGCTTATGGCAAATGAAGGTAACTCGAAGTAATACAGAAAGCACCCATAGGAGTCTAGAAGGTGATTCTCACCATTGACGTGCAGAAGTAGTCATTAGCATACTCCAAGAAAAACAGTTTAAACTCTTCTTTGTTGAAATGATTTGATATACAGATGAATTATGGGAAGATTTGGTTGTTAGGTTTCGCTACATGGCCATAGCAGATAACAGGCAAAGACACATGCCCCTTCCTGAGGATACAGCAAAAGGCCAACCTCTGGCCTATTCTGAAGCTGTCCTACTTGTTAATCCCACAGATCCTGAGCTCCAAGGAGAGGTATTTTTCCACACTCATTTCCTTTGGTTAATTTCTTAATACACAATTCCTTCAGGACCATGAATAAGGTATGATAATTGATTCTTCGTTGCATCCCCACTGTTTTCAAGCTGTGGCAAAATTCCTACTAAAAAATACATTCTGGACCTAACTCACTGGATAGAGGTGGAGATGCTTCGCTTTCCTTATAGTAAGTAGGCTTATATGAAGAACTCATCATGTTTTTTTATGACTCTTGATTTACAGGTGGATGACAAGTACCAATATTCATGTGAGAATAAAGATCTTAGGGTCCATGGATGGATATGCTATGCCCCCCCAGTAGGATTCTGGGTAATTACACCTAGTGATGAATTCCGATCTGGGGGACCTGTCAAACAGAACTTATCCTCACATGTAGGCCCCACTGCCCTTGCTGTAAGTGACTGACTTGAACTATAGTCTGTAACGGATATACAACATGGGTAGCCTGGAAATAAGTAATGTTATTGTATTTGGTGTCATCAGATGTTTCTCAGTTCACACTATGCAGGAAAATATATGGTGACAGATGTTGGGCCCAATGAAGCATGGAAGAAAGTCTTTGGTCCTATATTTATCTATCTAAATTCTACTGCTAACGGAGATGACCCCCTTTGGCTATGGGAGGATGCCAAAATACAGGTTTTACATATCTTTTTGTTGTACAATAACTTTTATAATTGGTTGATGGCCTATTGATGGCGAATTATCATGCAACCGAATCTGCAGATGATGGCTGAAGTTCAAAGCTGGCCGTACAGTTTTCCTGCATCTGAGGATTTCCAGAAGTCAGAACAAAGGGGAAGTGCTTGTGGTAGACTACTAGTCCAAGACAGGTAGGCATGCAAGATTGGTCTTGGGAACCATTAGGACACTGATCTGTTCAGCGAGAAATTTACTAGAAGGTGCAAAAGGCCAAACCTTAACGCATGTGACAGATAATATGATACTATCTAAAATGACTGCTATAGAGGAATTTTATGTGCACTGGTTTTTGTTATTGTATTTGCAAAGGTGTATGGTTGAAAGAAAAAATTTGACCAAAGACTTTTCTTGGGATTTTATATCTATAGAATATGATAGTATTTTTTTTTTTTTAATTATTTCTATCCTAATGAACTGGAACAAGATGGATGGTCAATTAATATGAAACAACTGAACTCCTAAAAACTGCAATCTTGGCTCCTTTTTACTGTGATTAGGTATGTCAGCAGTGACTACATACCGGCAAATGGTGCTTATGTTGGGCTGGCCCCACCTGGAGATGTAGGATCATGGCAAATGGAATGCAAGGTAGTGTGTTCTTTACTTCTTTATTCTGCCAACATTCTTAACTCTGGAACAAGCACACTGATAACTAGTTCTCACTCTTTTTTTTTTTTTTTTGTTATTCTTTTCTTGACCACAAGTACCTGTATATGCCCACACATTCGCCTCAAGCATCTAGTGAGTGGTTATAATGTGCTTGTTTTTGTGTCGGTTATGGGGTATTTTGGTTCTTTTAGAGGAAGGACATGGCAGATGAAAAGGCTAGAGGCAAAATTCCTATATGTTAATTGCTGTTTTGAATGACTGTAATGTTAAGTTGCACTTTTCGATATTACTTTTCTTTAATGCTTTATTTGGTTTCCACAAAAATTAATGAAGTGAAAATCTGAAATATAATTATATAAGCATACTAAATAGGCTTAGATTCATAATGTAAAATTTAGTTTTGACATAAAAAAATGGTTATTGCGTAATGTTGGTCCCCTGAAGCAGTGTCCTGGGAGGGGTATTTTTGGATCTGATCCCATAGCATTTTTGCAAAAAATGGCCGCATACATTTGTTAAGTAAAAACTGGGAAGTCCACCCTGGTTATCGAAAAGAAAAAATTTCAAATTGGAGGTTTATCTCTTCAATTTTCTCAAGCTTTTCTCTTAGCAACCTAACTTAAACATCAGAAAGATGCAACTCTTTGACATATGCCTGAGAAGATGATTATTAAATGCATGATAAAACCCTTAAATTTTAGTATCTCTGAAGCCCATCAAGCAACATGAGGGAGAGTGAGAGAGATCGTTAACAGATCTAAATGTATTCTCTCATCTGGCTCCTAGGCACACTAAGAGGTTATTTGAATAATTTTATGCCTAAATTCCCTATTTCTTTTTCTTTTTGAGGTCATATCTTACTACACTTTTTCAAGGAAGTGATTTTGAATCTTTCTTCTTGTTAGGACTACCAATTCTGGACTACCGCAGATGAGGGGGGCTATTTCTCCATACCAAATGTACGTACTGGCAACTATAACCTTTATGCATGGGTTCCTGGTTTTATTGGAGATTACAGGTATGATGCTGCTATTACCATAACTTCAGGTACTATTACAACTTTGAGCACTTTATCCTTTTTTCTTTTTTTTTCTTTTTAACAAAATTTAAATGGTTTAAATAACATGTTGCACAGGTTGTAATATAGAAATGGGTGATCTAGTATATGAGCCTCCAAGAGATGGGCCAACATTGTGGGAAATAGGTATCCCTGATCGTTCTGCCTCAGAATTCTATGTTCCTGACGCTGATCCGAAATATCTTAATAAACTTTATATCAATCATCCTGACAGGTTAGCTCCGATTTTCTCAAAATTTTGGAAGTTAACTGTCTCTAACAATGAGATAAGGGTCATCAGAACCACCCTTCTATACAAGTTAATGAAATTTGATAAATTCTTTTTACTTTCAGATTTAGGCAGTATGGGCTATGGAGTAGATACACAGAATTATATCCTGATGAAGACTTGGTGTACATGGTTGGTATTAGTGACTACCGCAAAGACTGGCTCTTTGCTCAGGTTGTGAGGTATACTCTTTGGACAATGCTCAATTTCAATTGATTGAAGATTCAGTTATTTCTATGTTGGTTGGTATTGAATGATAAAATGTTTGCTTTGTATGGGTAAGCATTGCCGTTACATTCGTTTTTGGATGTTAAAAAAGATTGATAAGGACTAGTCCGTAGAAAGCATACTAATTAAAGCATCTAAGCGGCTTGATTATATCTCGCCTCTAAAGTATATTTACATGACAGCAATTGTCAATTACTATGCCTACCGACTTAGGGATACGGAATTTGGCAGTAGGTCTACCATCTGAACTCGATAAGTAATCTATAGTGTTAATCTTTCTTTTGTTAATTGCTAGCTTTATACTCACAACTGGTGGTTTTTCCAGTCAGTCAGGAATCAGGTCTACATATGTCTAACTTTACCAACGTGTCTTATATCTCAGGTGCATAGATGGTGAAACATATCAAGGAACCACTTGGCAGATTAAATTCAAACTTGACAATCTGGATCAGAGCGGTACTTACAAATTACGAGTGGCAATTGCTTCAGCAACTCTCGCTGAGTTGCAGGTAAAGGGAAGAGCAAGATAGACTTTTACTTACCTCCGCACAATTATCCATGCAAGTTGTTGAAATTTGCCCCTATTTTCCAGGTCCGGGTTAATGATCCACATTCAAACCGTCCTCTATTTACAACTGGACTGATAGGGAGGGACAATGCAATTGCAAGGCATGGAGTTCATGGGCTATACTTGCTGTACCACGTGAACATACCAGGTACTCGGCTTATTGAAGGGGAGAACACCATCTTCTTAAAACAACCAAGATGCCAGAGCCCTTTCCAAGGGTTTATGTATGATTATATTCGTTTAGAAGGTCCACCAGGCCCGTGCTTCTGATTCTATTCCAGAAGATTTATGTTTGCGATAGTATTTCATCTACCACATAAACTGAAACTTTCTGTAACCGAAAAATGTGTATGAATATACAAATGGAAGCAATAATATATGTAACATATTCGTTTTCTATAAATTTGCAGATAATGAAATTGGTATTTAGGATATATATACTCGTTCTTATGTTTACCAACAAATTCATCTACACAATTAAAAAAAAAAAAAATTATGATTGATAAGAAGAAATATGGTTGGCAACATCACAAAGAACTTCTATATGGTAAGGGAAACGATAGAGAGCTGGTGAGTGTGAATATCATTAATAATCCATGTGACACGGGTTTTTATACTGAAATATATTATTGATTAATCATTAAGCTTGGTTTCGAAAGGCTTTGATTAAGCTTGTTAATCATGTTCCTACAACGCGAAAAGCCGTAATATAATCTTAATTGACCGACTACAAGTTTCTTTCATCTAAATGAAGAATCCGTTTGATAGCACATCCTTGTCTATTGCGCTGCTCATGCGAGATGAAAACGGGCTGGCTGGCTGCCATGGTAGCGATCAAAGAGTCACCCTTTCCATTTAGTAGCTTTCAACACTTCATTTAAAGATGCACGTAAACTCCTGGTGCAAACCGAAATTTTTTATAATTGATATTAGCCATGCATTCTACACATAGCTTCTTGTTCGGTCCTTGATGAAAAAAATAGGTGAAAGAAACTTAAGAAATCTTATTTTATGTATTGTTTTATGTACTATCGCTTACCATTTCTATCATTGTACCTGTGGCTGCTCCAGCATTGACGTAGCGACTCTTTCACGTCTTTATAAGTCACCAAACTGTGTTGGCGACAAAGTAAAGAGATTAGGAAAGACAGAAGTGGAAAAAGAACGCTTCGTCTCTAGTTCAAGGAAACTAGAGCCAAAAAAGTTTTTTAGCCCACTATCAACTTTCCGACTCCTTTAACCTGCAGATTGCAGAGAGTTATATAAGAGATAAAGTTAACTTCTGTTATTATTATCAAACCGTTCCTGCCTGACAAAATTTAAGTAAACCTGTTTTCATATATTTCAGAAATACAGCACGTACTTCATCAGTTCTTGTATAAGAAAGCTTTGGGAGTGCTTGAGAGAGCTTCACCATGCCACTTCGAGGAGTGCAATTAGTAGTTCAGGATAGTCATGTAATTAAATTTGATCTACTGATGATGTTATATAGTTATCTTCGTTAATATGCTTTGTCTGTGTGTGCGTATATGTTCATTCTTTTCTTGTGAGTTTTTGGTGTGGAGGAATGCGAGATATATGTGACATAAATTAATTACCAACCATTCATTAGTTCACTATGTGAGGATTTCATGAGCTGTTCATGCAATATCTGTGCAGGTGGTGATGGATAACGGCATAGTCCAAGTCACATTGTCGAATCCAGACGGAATCGTGACTGGAATCCTGTATAATAACATCGACAACTTGCTTGAAGTTATTAATGACGAATCTAATAGAGGGTACCGCTTTGAATAATTTACAACTCCTTCTATTCTTCGCTCTCTTTTTTGATTAATTAAACGTTTTTTGAAAACTTTCTCTCATCTGGTATAAACAATCCAAATCCAGAGAGAATTCATCTCCGAATTGCTTGTACTTTATATTTCACTCTTGCGTTAAACCTGGAAACCTACTCTTATTATTATCTTCAAATTGATGCAATATGTAGGTACTGGGACCTTGTCTGGAGTGCGCCAGGGAGTACGGGAACAACTGGAATATTTGATGTGTAGGCCCTGCCCTCGTCCCCACTCTCTCTTAATTAACAAAGCTAATTAATTCTAAAATCAAAACTAAAATCGTCAAGTCATTCTTCTTATTCAGTAGAAACTAAATCTTTAACTCAATACTTACTATGCAGGATCAAAGGAACAAGTTTTAACGTTATAGTGGAAAATGAGGACCAAGTAGAAATCTCATTCACAAGGAGTTGGGATCCTTCTCAGGAAGGCAAGCTTGTTCCTTTAAATATTGACAAAAGGTTCGTACTTCTTCGTGGTTCCTCAGGCTTCTATTCCTATGCCATTTACGAGCACTTAAAGGATTGGCCTGGTTTCAACCTCGGCGAGACGCGAATTGCATTCAAGCTCAGAAAAGACAAGTAAACAAGTTTCCTCCACGTTCCTCATCAATTATTTGATACACCTAAAAAACAAAATTTAACAAAAGGGTGTTTGGATGGATATAGGTTTCATTACATGGCTGTTGCGGACAACAGGCAACGCTCTATGCCATTGCCTGATGACAGGTTGCCACCAAGAGGCCAACCCCTGGCATATCCTGAAGCTGTCCTCCTTATTAATCCAGTGGAGGCCGAGCTCAAAGGAGAAGTAAGTAATGCAGAAACTGATCATTCAATTGGATCATTGGTGACTTGTATGTAATTTGATAATATTTGAGGTGCAGGTAGATGACAAATACCAATACTCGTGTGAGAACAAAGACATTAAGGTTCATGGATGGATTTGTACCGACTCCGACTCACCTACTGGCTTCTGGCTAATTACACCCAGTCATGAATTTCATTCTGGTGGACCCCATAAACAGAATCTCACTTCCCATGTCGGCCCCACCACTCTTTCGGTAAGTAATTAATTAATTTGATAATAAACAATAATATTATGTTATACTTCAGGAATACTTCAGGAATATTATTTTAATCTTTTCAAAATTTATCTCAAATAAATGATAATTTTCATAATAATGGCATTATTATCAGGTGTTCCTCAGTGCGCATTATTCTGGAGAAGATCTGGTGCCCAAGTTCAACGCAGGGGAGGAATGGAAGAAAATTTTCGGCCCAGTCTTTATATATTGTAATTCTGTATACGATGAAGATGACCCGCTTTTGCTTTGGGAGGATGCTAAAGACCAGGTTTAATCTTGACTTGAAAATTAAAAAGAAAAATGTTAATAAATTTTATTATAGATACATCTATTCGAATTAATGCTCTTAAATTAATATTCAGATGATTACTGAAGTCCGAAGCTGGCCTTACAGTTTCCCAGCTTCAGATGATTTCCAGAAGTCAGACCAACGGGGTAATGTCAGCGGTAGACTTCTAGTCTGGGACAGGTAAGCTAGCAATATTGTACTTGGTCTCAAAATTTACAGATATAGTCCAATTTGAGATATTTGCAATTCCTAGGTACCTTTATGATGATTACATATCAGCAAGTGGTGCCTACGTTGGGTTAGCTCCACCAGGAGATGTTGGATCATGGCAAAGAGAATGCAAGGTGATTGATTATATATGCTTAGCTTCTCTGTTTTATCAACATTAACAGAGTTACTGACAATTAACTTGTATGATAACAATCTCTTACTAGGACTATCAATTCTGGACTAGGGCAGATGATTATGGCTATTTTTCCATTAATGATGTACGCACTGGTGACTATAACCTTTATGCATGGGTTCCTGGTTTTATCGGAGATTACAAATATGATGTTATTGTTAACATAACCTCAGGTAATGTCTGCTCAACTTGTAGAAATAATCAAAGACTTCTTTGAGTTCGAAAGCTTTTTAAGGCTGATGTGGCTTGTCATGCAGGTTCTGACATTGACATGGGTGATCTTGTTTATGAACCTCCAAGAAATGGCCCCACGTTATGGGAAATAGGAATTCCTGATCGTTCCGCTGCAGAATTTTATGTTCCAGATCCTAATCCAAAGTATATCAATAAACTTTATATCAATCACCCTGACAGGTTAGCTTAGCTCTCATTTTTATCAAATTAAGTTGATTCTCTGTATAACCGGAGACTAGCTAGCTTCCTCTTATGCTCCGGAATAATTGTTGAGTCAAGTACATTTGTCGTGTTAATTCAAGGAAAGTATCCTGTCTGAGACTTTTTCTGTTTTCAATGTAGCACACACTGATGTAATTAGGCCACTTAAGATTGATTTTGGGACTTGTACTCTAATCATCTTCCAATTGCAGGTATAGACAATATGGATTATGGGAAAGATATGCAGAATTGTATCCCGACGGAGACCTAGTCTACACAGTTGGTGCTAGTGACTACACCAAAGATTGGTTCTTTGCTCAGGTTACCAGGTGGGAACTTTATATAGCTGAGTCAGATTCTTTGATTGAATTGACAAAAATCTTCCACTGAGAGCAATCGATTATATATTTCAATGGATTGATACTAGATAATTTCTTTATGATATATCTCAACTTATATTCTCTTGCAGGAAGAAGGACAATAACACATATCAGGGGACAACATGGCAAATCAAGTTTAAACTTGACAATGTCGATCAGAGTAGTACCTATGCATTGCGAGTCGCAATTGCATCTGCAACATTTTCTGAATTGCAGGTATAGAATTGTATTATGGATTACCCCAAAAATAAAATCATTTCAGGGAGTTTTTGTACTCGTATTATTAATTTCTAAACAAATTGTTCTTTTTCTGAAGGTTCGGATTAATAATCCAAGTGCAAATCGACCCCTTTTTTCAAGTGGATTGATAGGCAGAGACAATTCTATTGCAAGGCATGGAATTCACGGACTCTATTGGCTGTTTAATGTGGATGTACCCGGCACTCGTCTTGTTGCAGGCGATAACACTATCTTTTTGACACAACCACGGAGCACCAGCCCTTTCCAGGGGATTATGTATGATTATATCCGTTTTGAAGGTCCTTCCTCTCCTACTTCCAAGAAGGAAAAATATTGAGTTTAAGTAGAAAATAGAAGCCAAGGATTTATTGATTCTGAAAAACTCATTGCGTATACCAAGGTGATACGAGGAGAGCCACAGAGATCTTTGTAATACTTCCCAATGGGACGATATGATATCTCCTTTTCGTAGTATTAATTTGAGGTTCTGATAGCAATGATCATTCTTCATCATGACCAATGGTGAATAAAATCTCACTCATATGTTTGATTCCACAAATTTTTTGCAATCATTTAAAACTAATTAAGGATACTATGGTTATTTCATTTACTAAAATTATAAAAGACAAATAAATTAAACCTAGATCAGCCGCCATCTAACCAAATACATGCCGGTCCCTCAGCCGCGTGCAACCCAACCACCACATCAGATAGTCGCCAATCAACCATTCACTGCACCAGAAAGTTAGTACCAACGCCGTCCTAGAAGCCAGCTAGAGTCACGCTCTCCTCGGACGCCAGCCACGTGAATGTGCGAACCACCTGCAGCCATAGCCATCTGGTTTTTCCACAACCAACAGCCACCACCACCAACGAAAAACGATACTTCTTCACCACAAACGATATGCTTAGTTGAAGAGGGGTGATCTGCATTTTGTTTCCTAGTTTTTTTTATTCAAATTTTTTTGGTCCAATGATTGATGAAGCTAAAATCTTGATTTTGTGATCCGGGTTTTGTTTGTTGGTCTTTTTTTTTACAAAAAAAAAAAAAAAAAAAAAAAAAAAAAAAAAAAAAAAAAA
>JANKKC010043548.1:1186-12350 GCA_026225755.1 Bursera bipinnata | reverse complement strand
AAAATTTCAGCAGGGGTAAATATGTAATTTTAAGGGTTAAAATTAGCAGTTGATTAAAAAAAGTAAATTTCAGGAGTCTTGTTGATTAAAATTTTAAACTTGCTTTCCGCCTGATATTAGACCAAAACATGAGGGTAGTGTTTGAAATTGTCCCAATCTATTTTCCTCAATCCTAGGTACGCTACTTAGACTAAATCATTGTGCGTGCGTACCACAGGGGATACTAGCGCAACCACAATCCATTATCACGGCCTCCCACTTAAATCATAGTTATAAAATCATGATATAATCTACGTGTATATTTGATCGACCCAGAACCTCATTGTTGGTCTTACCCCCTCAATCTTGGGTTGCCTCATCACTTGAACTAAACCATTATGGATCACCTCTTTAATTTGTTTTCTACTAGTAACCAATCATGCCTTTAGATTTTATTCAGATAGAAATAGGAAAAATTTGGATCTTTAATAAAAATTAAAAAAAAAAAAACTTTACAAAAAACTATCAATTAAAGCCTATTATATCATTAATTAATTAATGAGTAGTCTTAATGTTCGTCTTAAGGATATATGTTAAAGACTTTGAAACTCATGTATTTATATTATATTAATCATTAAAACATTTAAAAAATTATATTAAATTAATTATTCCACTAAATTTAATGAATTTTGTATTGGAAAATATATATATATTTTAAATAATTTAATAATGTTTATAATAAAAATATACAAATTTCAAGTCTTAATATGTATCCTACAAACGTTAAAGCTACCCTTAAGTAATATATGGTATTAGATTAACAAAATATTCTACTTCTAGTCATGGAGTTTATATTTTATTCATATTATGTAATTTGAGCAGTCCTTTTGGTGATCGAGTGCATCGAAAGAATTGAATAAGAGCATTAAACTGTATCTTAAATTTTAAAATAAATAATGATGGAGAAAACTAAATTTCACTTTTAAGATAATGTTTATATATGTATGTCTCGAATGCACACTACTCTTCCTTTTGACTTTTTATTTTGTATAACCTTCATTGTTTTTCTCCCAAGATTGTTATCATCAAATCAATTTGGTTCATTGAGACACAAATTATAAGAAGAAGAAAAAAAAGTTCAAGCACATAACTCAATTAAAAAAACAAAACCGAATTAATGATTAATTAATTCATTAATTATCTCACTAGTGTTCATCCGATTAATGACTAATTAAATCGGAGATGAATTTACCAACAAACTTTTTTGATAAAAATTTTGGATATTCTCTTGAAATCTATTGGTTTTGCATCAAGGGAGAGTGAAAGCAGCTAATAAGCTTAAATGTATTTGCAAATCATTTGACAGTAATTTGTGAGATGTAAGAGCAAGATCAAGTGAAGATTCCAATGGCATCAAAATTGCAAGATTTTTTTTTTTTTTTTGGGACGTAGGACTAAAAGTTTTAATTAAACAACTAAAAAAAATTTATATGTTATTTTTTAACTTAATCCTTTAAATTTGGTTATTTTTCATAATTTTTCAATAGGATCGTTATATGTAAATTATGTACAAAAGTGTGATAAGATAAATAAAAGAATAAATATAAAAAATCAAACTCAAAAAATAAAGATGAATGATATGATTATAAAAGAGTGATGTTATATCAATTTATATACAAAAGTTTTTATAGAATTCCTATTTTACTATTGTCCATAAACAATATTAAACGTAAAAGTAACCTTTTAAACTTAATGTAACACAATATTATTATATGAATAATTACCACATTAATTATATTTAAATTAACTATGTACATTACTAATACTTGACATGAGTGTAACATAATATTGTAACACAATATTATTAACTGAATAAATGGAGAATTATCTCATCATTTTTATTTTTTTATTTTAATTTATTCGATAAATAAATATTATGTCCATGAAAATGATTGAATATTACTGGCAACAATCTGCACATCCATAATGTAGTGGGACTTGAGATCTCTTCCAATCTCGAGTGTTTTTGAGAAATTTTGTAACATGTTAATAGATAAAGATGTATATTTTTTATACTCTTTCTTAACAATTATTAATCACAAATAAAAGCTGAAATTCTAACACAATCTAGCTCGAACATGTTCATATATACAAAGAGTGAGAAGAGAGACCTTGGTTGATTGGAGAAATGATAAATAATTGAGCATTCTGACTGAGACCATGAGACACAAATAGCCACTACGTTACATGGCAAGAAGCCATCATAAGGGTGAACCACCATTTCAAGTTGTTGGAATATATCTAACATTACTTATTATTTCTACAGACTAACTAAAGGATGGTACTACAGGTTGACCAAATGCATGATCGATTCGGAGTTGCAGAAGCAATGCTGAGAAGCCAAATAGTGAACAACTGAGTTTGGTGCAGAATGCAGACGCTTAAATTAGATCTTAAGAATAATACAGACTTCGACATTCGATCGTTGTAGAAATCTCACTGGAGATCCAAGCCTGTTGAGAATAAAAGGTATAATTAGATCTTCAAGCCAATAATCTCAGATGCTGTGAAACATAGTTATAGACGCTCCACAGAGTTATCAAAAAACAAAAACAAATTCTGTTACAATAGGGCTTAAGTTAATGGATAATCTTTTCTTCTCTCTTTTTTCTGATCATTATAGAAAGAAGAAAATTGGAGAAATTAATTTACTTGGTATGCATGCAACAATGAACCAGAACCACATGCAGGTGACCACCGGCCTACCACATACTTCATCATGAACACATGCAGAGCTTCTCAACGTTAAAGAAAGAAATTGAAGTATGGCCCAAGAAAACTAGCTACCTAATCATTGAGGACGCTCATGAGATCACTGGGGGTATATGGTTGTAACATTGGGATGCCCACTTTTGTATTATCCACAAAATCCAAATTTGGCTCCTCCTTCACTCTGCTACTACTGTTATCCGAATAGACATTTTCACGGTTCATCATTGGTGATTCAAGTTCATCAACTGCTAGCCGACTTGGAATGCAAGATTCTTTACCAATGAATCCGAGATTTCTCAGTGGTCCTTGATCAAGCACTTCACCTGATTTAACACCATAGGAACCTCGGATGTCTGCAACATTAGGAACAAGCCCTGGCACTTGTCTGGCAGCTCTAAAGGCTAGATTTGAGTTCTGAACTTGCCTACTTGTGCTTTTATCAGCATTTACCGAGCAAGATGATGCAGGAGAGATGGAACCTGGAGCAGGATAACCACTAAGAACACCCCTAGTTTTTAAATCAGCATCAGAGACTTGCCCTATATTTACTGAGTTATTTGACTGACTAGAGAGAAGACTATAATCAATGACAGTACTCCTATTAAAGCTGCAACTTTGATTGACAGAAGTAGGACTATTTCCTGCCTGAAAACTGGCTGCTGATCGAGATGGGACCACAAGGCATGATGGCTGCACATTAATTGACCGGCTGGGTTCTGATAGCGTAGAATGCTGCTGTGGTTGCTGGTGCTGTGGTTTTTGAAGTTGTTGATGTTGCTGCTGCTGGTGCAGTATATCCATCAGCATGTTACCGTTTTGGGGATTTAACCCTCCAACATTGCTACCAGGTGCCATTGTACCGAGGCTATTAGATGGCCAAACTCCAAACCCTGCCGATGCATCATTAACAGATATCATAGATTGAGGGAAATGTTTAGCAATGTCAGATTGGCATTTTACTATCGGCTGACCAAATGCCACACCATGTTCGGCAGGAATACACTTGGGTCCTTGTAGAGATGCTTGTAGAAGAGTTGGCTGGTCCATTGCAGTAACTAAGTTACCTGTTGAACGACCAAAAAGTTCAGCATGCAGGGCTGCTAATGTTTGCGGAGGAATTTGTCCAGAAGCGGCCAAAGCTTGGATGTCAAATCGTCCAATTGCACCAAGTTTGATATTTGGTTCTACAGGCCCACAGAAGGCATTAGACATCCCTCCTTGTTGAGCCACTCCACTTAATCTCTTCAGATACAGTCTGAATTTCTGCAAAGTCATACCATAATAGTCAAATATAGCCCTATTAACAAAAAAGTAAGAAAAATATAATTTAACAAGAAAATATACCTCTATCCATGATATTGACACATCATGTGAAATTGTCAAGTGAATGCAACTAAGAATTAGTAATCCTGCATATCAATCATTCTTCTTCGTTTTTTATTTTGTTTCATTTCAATTTTCACTTTTCTTATAAGAGCCCATCACTAAATCGTGAATCTAAGAATTGCAATAAACAAATTGAAGAAAATATACAAATTATGGGTATTTTATGGTTGTAATTTACTTGAATATTGAACTAATAAGATTAAAGCTCCACAATCATAAAAATTGATTTTTCTTTTTTCTTCTCACATAAACAATTTTTAAGCAATATTGACTTCCATAACATCAGTATCAATGGCCCTTCTTCACACCTTTGCTTTCACATTTGCCGTTAAAACAAAAACATTTGATTGTTCAGTTACCTGTTTAATTTTAAGCCAATTTCATAGAAATTACAAGTATGACATTTTTTCCCTACCATTTATATACAAAAAGCATCTGCTTTTGATATGTATTCCTTGATGATCATGAAAATAAAACAAGAGAACAAGATATGCAATGGCTGCTAATTTATGAGAATGTAAGAATCAAACCTGCAAATGACTTGCAACATTTTCTCTAGTTAAGCCAGGTACATTCATCAATTCAAGAATTCTCTTCGGAACAGCCTCTGACATTGCATACCGAATAATCCAATCAACAAAAGTGAATAGAATGAATTAAAAATTCTAAAATTTACTCCAAAGACAAAACAAGAAATGCATAGCAACTATTCCATCAAACACATAACAAATAAATTAAAAGGAGGAAACAGTAGAAGATCATACTATCAATTCCAAGATGATTTACTGCACTAACAAATTGCTGATGTAGCTCCACCGACCACACCACACGAGGTTTCTTTGCTGTGGAAGAATCATCATTTTCCGGGTCACCATCGTCTTCTTCTTTAGAAATGCTTCTCTTCTTCTGAGTTTTCAACGTTCCTTCTGTTGCTTCATTAACAGAAGAAGCATATTCATTTTCATCAATTCCTCTTTTTTGTCGATCAATATCTTCAAAGCTGCCAGAATGTTCAAATTCTTTATTTCCATTCCACTTTTTTCTAACAACATGCTGCCATATATTCTTGAGTTCTTCCTGACGTATAGGCTTTATCAAGTAATCACAAGCCCCATGTCTGATTCCCCTCATAACAGCAGATACTCTTCCATCAGCAGAGATCACTGGTAGAACAACAATTATGTTAATGTAAAGAAGCAAAATAAAGATTCCATATACATAGAGATTACTGATTGAGTGATTAAGCATCACCAAGTACTTACTGATAACAGGAAGATCCATTTCCAGTCCAATATGTTCAAGGAGCTTATAGCCATCCATATCAGGCATGTGAACATCACTAAGAACTAAGTCAAAACAGCCTTTACTCTCCCGTAAAATTTTCAGGGCAACAGTAGCCTGGGAGCATGTAGTAACTGCAATCAATCAAACAACAACAATTGAATAAATTGACTTGATCATGACAGCTTACCTTGTGAAATAGTGCGTTGTTCCTTTTTTTTAAAAAAAAAAAAAAAAAAAAAAAAACTACATATTTCACATAAATTGTTATGATGGGGTAGATAAAGCAGAACCAAACCAATGATAAATGGCAGTTAATAATTTACTATCTTTATTACCAAAGACGCCTAAAAATCTCAATAAACCCTGGAAATCCAAAGGCAACTCTATGAATTTTTGAAGTCAGCAGTGACAGGACATAATAAAAAATCTTATTTGAATAAATTTAAAAACCTCTAGTCCATTCACAAAAGTTCTTCACGATTCATCTAAATAAACAAAAAAAAACTTGAAGCATATTCACCAAAATGTTAGGTAATCATTATTTAAAAAAAAAAAAANAAATTAACATAACAATCATTTCTACAACCAAGTAGCTCCTAAAGTTTGAATCTCAAACCCAAAAATAAATAAATAAACTAGCTGAAAGAACTCTCCATACTCACAATAAAGGATTAAAACGATAAACCACATTACTTCACACTAACGCACTCGCTTTTTCACAGGATACGCTAATTTAAGTAAAATTGAAAAACATAGAACTAATATAAACAACAATTATGCCACTAAGACCACTTTTGGACGTCCAAAACAACACTTGACCGTGAAAAGCTCTCATTGACGAACAAAATCACTTTCGTCCTCAGCTAAACAGAGCCTTACTACAGTACTGCCAAAAAAAAAGCAAAAAACAAAAAACAAAACAGAACTAACCCTCATAAAGACACCGGCGAAGCATCTCCTCGATAATTCTGAGACAAGCATGGTCATCGTCCACCACAAGAACTCTTAAACCAGCTGGAAACTGATCAGGCACTCCCATGTCACCTCCTCCCCTGCACGACCCATAGCTACTGACAGTCGATTGCGTTAGCCTCTGCAACGCATCCATTCTTCTAACAACAACAAAAGCAGCAGCAACAGCTACCACTCTCACTCACACCCAAAATTCATGGTCGAAAACTGAAATCACGGGCAACAAGAGCTAGATCTACGAACAGCAAACCAAACCCTAGAATCAGGGAAGAAAAGGAGGAAACAGTGAAGATAATTTGGACAAGATTGAGGGATCGAATCCGCTATAGAGTGAAGGAATTGGTGCGCTTTGAGCGCTAAATCAAAGGTGGGGTTTTATAGTGATTTTACAAGTGAAGTGTGTAAAATTGTTACAAGAGTCAAAGAGATAACGGAGAGAGCGTGAGTTGTGTAAGAAATGGAAAGAGAGAGAATGCGCCGAGGTCCGGGAGAAATAATAAAGTAATAATGCAATACAGTTGTCCTTTTTTCCGACATTAAGTCGTACGTATTACATTATTATTTTTTCATTTATTACGACGTATTATTTTTCCGTATATATGTATTTTAATTGTCAGTATGTATTATTGTATTAATATACTTATATAATATGATATGCATATGATATATGTTCCCTACACCCGTTTTTGTAAATACCCTTATTATTTTATCCATTCAAATTACATGTTTTAATTATATTTTTTACGTGATAAACGTTGGTCTATTAATTTAGAATTGATTATAAAGATTCTTCTTAAAATTATTTATATTTACATAAAATATTAAATGTTTAAAAATTTAATCATGGGTATAGCTAAAAAAATATTTATAGAGCAATTTTAGGGGTTCATATCCACCCATAATATATTAGTCTTCTGTGAAATTAATTAGATTAGTGAAATAAAACATTTTTATATTTACATAAATCATACCATAAATGTTGTGTAAAGTTAAATAATACTATTAGATGGTCATAAAAATAAAATACTCAGAGACATACCTATTTTATATACAAGATGATTTTATTAGATAGATGTATTGATAGTCTCTTGTATTTGTCATATAATAATCGAATAATTTTATCGAATAGATGTGAAGATAATCACATATATTTGTTATATAGTAATTGATTTTAAATTAACACTTATATGAAATAATATTATTAGATGGGATCATACTACGTTACATTAGGTTATTATATTAGACGTGAGAATACATTGATTATATGTAAAAGTTATGGACAAACATACATAAGTTATAATGAGGAATATAGAATTTATAAATGATTAAAAAAATTAATTTGACCTGTATTAAACTCTTTTATTTTTTTACTAAAATCATGTATATAGAAATTATAAAGGGGATCATTTACAACTTTTATATCAACCGATGGATCTTAACGTCGGCTACATTGCGGCAGGATCCTATTTAATGGACGCACGAAAAACGATGATGGAGTGTGACTGTGCGAGTGTGGTTTCTTTTCTTCTTTAATAAGAGGAAGGTGAAGGATTTGTAGAGGAGGTTCTGATTTACAGGGGGGATTAGGATAATCAAAGGAGAATTTAGAGAAAGAGCACAAGGAAAAGAAATAATAATAATAGAGTTAATGGGAGGAATGAGAAACGGTGGTCCCTGGCGCAGAGAGGCAGGCCAGCACTTATTTGCATGCGGCTTTGTTTTGCTAATTATAGGTATACCACTCTGGCTTTTGTCAGCGACGCTTTAGCAAGAGCAGGAATGTAGGGTCTCTTGTTTTGCTGTATTGGGGTGTAAAAATTCCCGCAATTACACGCTGATAAGATCGATTAACAACATCTTCACCTTCTTCCCCACGCACTACCTCCTTAATGCGATATTAGCTGTTATATATATATATATATAGATTCCCATCTATTGATGTTTTACTCTCATTTACCATATTATCATCGATTCTATCTTTGTAAAAGAGAGGTTCAGAAATTTTCTTGTTTTCTTTTCTTAGATAAAAAGATGTAGGTACAGATAGATTTGAAGGTTAAGGTTATTGAATGGAAAACAATGTAATTCTTAATTCATTAATTTTTCTCTTATATTGATGAGTCTTGTCAGAAATTATATCCTTTATTTATAGAAATGAATGATCATTTTGTTATGTTATCATTTAATAACATAAGAACGTTAATCTACAATACGAAACTTATTGATGCCAAAAAATGACACCAACCAAAAAGTGTCATGTGTATGAGCACGGTGATAAAATGACATAAATACTTTTGTTGGTGAATGAGTTAAGAAATTGCGATTTGGTTTTTTGATAGCTTCATAAGGATGAGCTAGATGCTTATGGTAGATAGGATCAAGGAGGAGGATTAGAAGAAGGTGATGATAGATAGGCTTCATGAGTCTTGGATTAGATGACTTATTGGGTGGATGAGCTCTGGTAAAGTAAGGGATGTCTTAGAACTTGGTTGGTAGTGATGGGGATAGCTTCTTGTTGATGGGGACTGGTGGACGTGGTGAGACACATTGGGGATATGTTTCAGGTGGTCTTTGATGTGAAAATGACATCTCTTATTGTGAGAACTAAAGAGAGTCTTCTTCATCATGAGATGGCGAGCTTCAGGTAGCTTCCATGGCGATGGTCTCTTACTAGGTTTCTCATTGGCATAAACCTTTTGATGTTCAAGTCAGTAATGGATCAAACTCTTATGTTGAAAAAAAGTGAGTGTTTTTGGTGTGTATTCTCGATGAATGAAACAGTTAGTCGTAAAGTGTGAAAAAAATGAGAGAGAAAATGGATAAAATCTCCAAAGATAAAATCTATCTAAAGTTTCATGAAGATGATTCTCTCTTCTCTTGAAATCATAATGATACTTTTATGGGCCATATCAATACTTGACCTAGATCTGGACTATCTATTAGGATAATATGGCACAAGTCCAAGTGACTATAAACCTTTTAGATGATTCTTAGATAGCTTTGTGACCCTAATTTCAAGGGAATGAGGGGCTGTCTCAGGTAACATTACTTCTTGGCCTTGACCATTGGCTGGCGATCATAAATATCTGGTGGTTGCTTACCACAAAGATGGGGCACTACTCGGTATGCTTTTTAGAGATGCTAAGTCCATGATATGGAGCATTTAGAAGCTTGGGAATTAATAATTAAGTCTGGAGGTATCTTGCATTATAAGGCTTGGTTCAATGAAATCACTCTCTTTTCGTTGATGGTTGTAATGACATAATTGATCTTAAGTGACATATTTTTTTCACACATTTCAGTAGGTGGGATGAGAACTCGATTGTTGATCATTGCCCATCTCAAGCATCTTGTACTTCGCTTCTGTTGCGCACCAATTAACATCTCTCTTGTGCTTTAGTTGGTTCGAGTTTTCTCACATCTCAGTAGGTGGAATGAGAACTCAGTTGGTGATCGTTGCCCATCTCAAACATCTTTTACTTCCGCTCCTAATGTGCACTAATTAACATTTCTCTCATGCTTTAATTGGTTTGTTTTGAAGTTGTGACATCTAAAAGTACTTATTGTTATGTAACAAGCATTCGATCGTGGAGGTTAGGGGTTTTGGTCTTTAAAGAATAACCTAAAAAATATCATCCACAAAACTAGTAACTATATGATATAAACTTATATTACAAATTTACTATATTTTATAAGTCTAACGCACAATTTTACAAATGTATATAATTTTTTTGCGTAATTACTAGCAGTATTCTTATTGTTTTGATAATATTATTGTCACATTAATTCAATAATTCCTCTTAATTATTAACAACAGTGATACTATTAAGTTATAACGCGTAAAACATGAATGCAACCCTTAAATTAGAAAACAAGTACAGAAATATTAGTGAAAACAATAATGGGAACTAGAAGAGCTATAGAGAGTGTAAATGTTGAAGATGAGACATTAAATGGGAAACGTAATGAGCAGAGGCGTTTTGTCTCATAGCTGAATTCCAAATCGGAAGCAAAGAAATCAATTTCTCACAGAGACTTTATTCTATCAACCTTCTATACTTGGATTTTATTACTCACTGTAAACCTTGTACTCAATATTATATGAATTAAATGTTCAATTTTGCACATGTATAGCGTTGAAGAAACAGAAAAAAGATAATATGTAGATGTCATTGAGTACTTCAATGGAGCAATTGGGAAACCCTCCTCGTAATAAATAAGAAATATTATGGGAAAGATGAAGAAAATTAATAATGGTAAATGAGAAAGCTTTAGCTCCATGAACCATTGCCAAATTGAAGGCAAGGATATCAATTCAAGCCTAATTCCAGAAGGTGGTATTGGGTAATATTTCTGGAATTTTGTTGTGTTTGTTTTTGTAATCCAATTGCTTTTGATAGCAGTCATAAGCATTATCAAAATGAGTTTGAAAAATTGAAAACTTGTTTTACAACTTCTATATCCATAGAATTTTAAAACACCCATTTTTATGTTCTTGTGTTTTCCAAAATTAAAGATGGAATTGTTACAAAGAAAATTATTATTTATTTCATCTTTTACTACCCTAGCAAATGTAGTTTTGTTAATGGTTTTCATTTTTAAAATATGATACTTAAAATATTCTCCTTAACTTTCATTAAGGAAATCAAAAAATTATATTTTGATGGTTCTGTGACTTTGGAACAAAATCACAAATCTTTACACAAGAATGAATATATATATATATATATATATATATATATATATATATATATATATATATTTCAGATGT
>JANKKC010043547.1:0-12349 GCA_026225755.1 Bursera bipinnata | reverse complement strand
ATAGCACTTAAAGTGTAAAAACAATGATTTAAACTCTTAATAAACATACACTTTTAAGTGCTAATCAGGAAGCCTGAGATAGTGTTAGTTTCATGTTCTTTCTATTCTTTATAAGTTGAATTCCTAGAACACCATTAGCTTATCCCAAATCTTTCATTTGGAACTGCTTAGCCAGCTAAATCTTTGTAGATGTCAATATTTTTAATTCTCAACAAGTAGAATATCATCTACATAGAAGATTAAAAATGTAAAATGTAACATTCTTGGCTTAAATTTTCTAATAGACACACGATTCATCTACATTCTAAAGAAAACCATAGGTTTTGATCGTTTAAACAAAATGTTTTAAGAGCTTGATACTTGTTTGAGTCCATAAATTGACATTTTCAGTTTGCAAACTTTTTACTCTTGGCTTTTTTTTTTTTTTTTTTTTTTTTTTTTTTTTTTTNTTTGAGTCCATAAATTGACATTTTCAGTTTGCAAACTTTTTACTCTTGGCTTTTTTTTTTTTTTTTTTTTTTAATAAAACCCTTAGGTTGTTTCATATAAATGGTTTTGTCAAGATTTTCATTCAAAAATGTTGTCTTGATATCCATTTGTCATATATCATAATTATAATGAGAGGCAATAGATAAGAGAATCTGGATTGATTTCAGCATGGCTACTGGTCAGAAGGTTTCCTCAAATCAACCCCTTCTTTCTAGGTATAACCCTTCACCACCAGCCTAACTTTAAAGGTCTCGACTTTCCCATTAATTGATCTCTTTCTCTTGTAGACCCACTTATAACCAATAAGTTTGATGCTTTCTAAGACATCTACAAGTTTTCAAACAGAATTAGAATACATAGATTATATTTATACTTCTATAGCTTTTTGTCAAGATATTGTATTGACATCATTCATAGCTTCTTCATAAGAAATATGATCTGATTCATCTTGACTAGTATCTTGAGATACATAGAAAAATTCATCAAGTTGTTTGACTATCCACCCACTATGACAAGATGCCGTAGGAGGTGGAACAATTGATTGGATCACTTGTTTTAGGTTGAGATGTAGAGTCTTCAGATTTTATATCGATAATCATACTACTTCTAGAATCTTCAGTCATCTCTTCTAGAACTACTTGTGCTTTTAGGCTTAAAATTACTGATATAGTAATCTTATATGAAGGTGGCAGTCATACTAACAAAAACTTTCATTTTTATCTACTATTAAAGTAAACCCTATTACCTTTTGGGTAACCTACAAACAAACATACTTTTAATCTTGAGTCCAACTTGTCTTTATTATCCTTCAAACACATGTGATGGACACCCTCAAATACGTATATGGTGTAAACTGACTTTTTGCCAACTCCATATCTTAGTTGGTGCCATAGCAACAGACTTAGATGAATCTAAGTTCAATAAGTATGTCACTATTTGCAACGCATATCTCCTAAAGCTATTGGGTAATGAAAATAACTTAACATGGATCTAATCATGTCTAAAAGAGTTCTACTTCTTCTCTCTGAAACACCAATTTTTTGTAGCGTTCATGGTGTAGTGAGTTGAGATAGAATTCTGTTGTCTTTCAAGTAGTCATGAAACTGCCTTAAGATGTATTCACAACCATGATTTGATACTCTTTCCTAATTGCTTTTCCATCTCAATCCTATACTTTCTGAACTTTTTAAAGGTTTTGGATTTTATGGTGCATCAAGTATATATACATATATCTATAGTAATCGTTAGTGAAAGTGACGAAATACTCATAACTTCTTCTTTCCTGTGCACTAATTGGTTCAAATGTATCTATTTGTATCAATTTCAAATAATCTTTGACCCAATATCTTTTAGTCGTAAAAGGCCTCTTAGACATCTTTCCTTCTATGTATGATTCAAATGTTGGTATGTGTTTGACGTCTTATAACTTAGTGAACCATCATTAAACCATCTTTTGAATCCTCTTTAAATTAACATGACCCAATCGAAGGTGCAAAAGATATGTACGATTAGCGTCAGACTCTTTCTTTAATTTTTTCCAAGAGATTTGTTTGCTTCACAATGGTTTTATGAAAGGCAGATTTGGTATATGTGTATCATTTATATAGCAATTTGGTCACAAGAGCATGTGAATTAGTATCATTTATATAGCAATTTGGTCACAAGAGCATGTGAATTAGAAATTTCTCCTAAACTACGAATAAGCACACAAATAAAAGGTTATTAGTCAACATAAATCCAATTTTAAGGTTTGACAGATCTTGTGTATGTGAATCACACCAATAATACCAAGTCTGATGTGACGAGACTAAAACACTTGACATTTAACTCTAATATTATGAAAAGTAATTACTTTAACTCGAAAAGAATATTGTGGCTCGATTATTGTATTCATCGTTAAGCTAGCAAAACAATGTTTTCAACACAAATACCACAAATTGATTCCAAACACTAATTTCACAATTAAGTCTTATAGATTTAATGGAATTAAAGGATTGATTTCAATAGCTTTATAATCAGTTATGTGTCATATTTCTAAAATCATCATGGAGAATACGCATGGTTGTAGCACATATAGATATAGTTACTTGTCATACAACGACGAAGATATGTGTACACTGCTAGCAAAAGGTAATTAAAACTATTTCCCCTGTTGCTCTGATTGTTCCCTGTTACTCTTATTGCTGTACATGCACATACACGCCTTGCTATTGGCAAACACAGATGAAGGGTGCTCGTAAACTGTAACTCTAGATCAGGTCACACCTTGAAAAATAGTTGCCTCCATATTAATGTTCTTGAGATTTGGTTTTCATCATAAATACTTTTGAGAGCCCTGATAATATTATGCTTCTAAGAGTTCGTCATGTGTAACTTTCCTTTATTGCTTTGTGCAGGCCTTAAATTGCAGTAGATAGCATGGAAAGTTGCGAGCTCGAGAAACTACAGAGATATATAGCATGGAACATACGAAACAGAGTCATCTCAGTTCTTGTTCATCATAAAATTGTCTCACAACTATTAGCACACCTGATAGATGAAATTTTGACGCCAACAATTAAATTGCATTGAATTCATTGTTTGCGACGTTTATAATAACTGGTGATGTGTAGTTTGGTGTCTTGGATCAACAAACGGTAGATGTTTCACGTAGTGACAGCGCAAGGCTATGATGCTTGTGGTTTACTAACAAGCTACGAAACCCACAAAGCAAACATCAAATGTTTCTAGCTCTGTTACTTGTGTGCGCACATGCATACCCGATTTGCTTCTGCAACCTTTTTGTTAGCATTTTAAATGAGAAAAACCTTAAAGATTTGATGCATATTCATAAAATCTCGAAGTGATTCTAGTGCTCCTGATCGTCTAATTTGCAACTAATGAGTTCTAAACAATGTAAAAGAGTTAGAACAAGGTACTTAACCATACACTTGATTACAACAAAATAATTTTGTAGCCATACAAGAGAAACACACTCGATCGTAACATAGATGTAATACCAATCTTGATTCGAGAACGAGTTTTGTGTACTAAAGATAATGGAAGAGTATGCATCATTCAGTAGGGCACTTGCTATGTATCAAGCTAAGCAAACTCTCATATGCTGTAAAGCCACTTTGTTAGTATTCAGAACATGTAACAAGTATTAGCTTACAACATAATTTCTTTTTAATATCTTGTATTGGTTATTGATCGGACGTATTGTGTATATGTACAAGTTACAAAGATTCATCATACTTGTAGTATTAATTTGTTTGCAAATGAGATACATCTCACACAGAAGTAGAACATGTATTCAACTATACCAAAACATGTTCAACTTGGGTTGCATTCAAACCAATAATTTCCCATCGAAATCTTATTGGATTTTTGTAATTCTTGAATCAATGGCTTCCTTTGTTAAGCTACTATCACTGGGGACAAAAATATTTTGATTTGGTTACGAGCATTCTCCTAGAATTGATTAAAACCTCAATAACATCAAAGTAAACCCTAGTTTTGACCATTGTAGCTTCAAAATCAAATATCTACTGAGCCACATGTCGCCACAACACGTAATGATACTCATTAGAAAGCTCAAATAATAATCTTTCAGATGAAAAAAATTTCACTAAAATTCATCAAGTGTAGCTCAAGTTATGGCCAGATCAATCAAGGCTAAAAGCACACCTAAACTAAGCAAAACACCCATCCCCCCAATCCTCCAATTCAATTACATTTCCGTCTAACAATTACAACCGTAGATAGCGCCTTATCCAAGGGCCAACATTCAAACTTCACAAAGGAGGCGATCCGTGTCTTATTGAAACCAGCCAATGAGCGTTCAGCTTTTGGATACCGTCTCTCTCACAAAGGACTATTTAAATCACTGCGTTTCCGTCACTTCTTCTCACACAAACGAGAATTACCAGCTCACCACCACCCGTGTTCTTAGATCCAATCCTTCTCTATCTTTCTAGCTTTTCAAATCAATTCTCTTGGCCTCCCATTTACTTAAAATCTAAGCCAAACCCAATTCGAAATGGCCACTGAAGAGCCCGTCGTTGCCGTCGACTCTGCTCCTGAAGCCGCCACTGAGGCCGCCGACGACAAGCCTGCTACCAAGGGCAGAGGAAAGACCCCTAAGGAGCCCAAAGCCAAGAAGCCAGCCGCTGCGAGGAAACCCAGGAGCCCTCCTTCCCATCCTTCTTATGAGGAGGTAGATTTAAATTTGAATTTGAATTTGAATTGTTGGTTTCGTGTTTTGTCTTGTTTGTTGTTTTAGATCTGATGTCGGTGCTCGAATGATGTTTGACTGTAGATGATCAAGGATGCAATTGTGACTTTGAAGGAGAAGACCGGTTCGAGTCAGTATGCAATTACCAAGTTTATTGAGGAGAAGCAGAAGCAGTTGCCACCAACCTTTAAGAAGTTGTTGTTGTTTCATTTGAAGAAGCTTGTAGCTTCTGGAAAGCTCGTGAAGGTTAAAGGCTCCTTCAAGCTCCCACCGGCAAAGGCCTCTGTACCCAAGCCGGCTCCAGCTGCTCCTGCCGCTCCTGCTAAAAAGAAGAAGAAGCCGGCTGCTGTTGGCAAAGCTAAACCCAAGGCTGCTGCCAAGCCTAAGGAAGCGAAGACTACTAAGGTGCCGGCTAAAGCTCCGGCCAAGGCTAAGCCAGCTGCTAAGCCCAAGGCCAAGCCGGCTTCCAAGACTAAAGCTGTGGCTGCCAAACCCAAGGCTGCTCCTGCTAAAGCGAAGCCTGCTGCCAAGCCGAAAGCTGCAGCTGCAAAGCCAAAGGCTGCACCAAAACCGAAGCCAAAGGAGAAGCCTGCTAAGGCTGCAAGAACATCGACGAGGACCTCTCCAGGGAAGAAAACTGCTGCTCCTAAGCCGGCTCCGAAGAAGGCCCCAGCTCCAAAGAAGGCCCCTGCTAAGAGCGTGAAGCCGAAGAGCGTAAAGTCACCGGCGAAGGCGAAGAAGGCGACTGCTAAGAGGGGAAGGAAGTGAGAGAGAAAGGGTAGTCTTTGTAGGGGTAGTTTTTGTAAATTTGGGTTATCTTTGTGGGTGTATTAGGGTCCATGTATACCCAGGAAAAATATGACATCGGATCTTTTTTTTTTTTTTTTTTAAATTTTATTTTTTTTTTTTTAAATTTCNCAGGAAAAATATGACATCGGATCTTTTTTTTTTTTTTTTTTAAATTTTATTTTTTTTTGTTTAAATTTCCTAGGGATTTTAAACAGTTTTTAGATGTAATGTTCAGTTGAATGGATTATGAGATCAGTTAGAGCTGATGCCTCGCTTACTTACAATTTATGTTCTCTCTCCTAAGTCATTTGTCAACATATATTCGAGCAAGCTCTGAAGGCAATCGTTCAATTAGTGTTAGGGTTTCTAATGTAGCCCATGAGTTGCGATTCAAGTGTGAAGGAACCGTTTTCTCAACTATTCGAGCTTACCTACGCTTGATAAAGTGAAAGGTCAATCTGAATACAGAAGGTATGACGCCATTCTTGATTCATCAAGTGTGTCTTGATGCTTTGCTTTGTTAGCCAGTGCAAACTCAGTTACAGAGATAATTGACCCTTTTGTTTATTATACCAGTTTGTTTAGTAAACAATAAACTTCATTGTTATGGAGGTATGAATGAAAATGGTCTCTCCATGATTATCACGTTCTCTGTTTCCTGTAACTTACATATAACTGTCTAGGATCTAGGAGCTACCATTGAATTCATCATTGCGCATTTCAAAATCAATAGTGTTTTGCTTGAAAACTCTTTATCTTGCGTTGCTAGTATTCTAATATTAAAGTAATAAAATTTACACGGAAAGTGAACGAGCAAAGCAATCTACGGATAACAAAACAACCGTAGAGCGAAATCATACCAATTAGCTTGGCCCTGAATAAGAATGCTTGGAACACAATGGCGAGTTTATCGCGTCTTCAAATAAAATTTCACGACTCCCTGATAATTTATTGAATTTTCATTAGGTTGTAATTGTGTCCATTCTTGGAGGTTAAGGGATCATTTACTCTGGGAAAAAAGTTTATACTGTTTTCATTCTAAGATTTTGAAGTGCTTCACTTTTCATCTTGTTGTTCAAGAAGATGGAGGGAGTTGAAAATATAAGAGTTTGGGAAAGAGAAAAAAAAAAAAAAAAAAAAGGAAAGTGCAAGTGAAGAGTGAAGATAGGATAACCTATTATTTAACTTTAGATGGTGCCAGATAGAGATGAATGGTGAGTAGGATATTTTCAATCTGCTTCTTCCAGTTGGTATACAAAGTTTGTTGTCAACATGGTTGGTTTATGCTAATCACTGAACTACTTGTCAACTATTAACTAGAAGCATGGATTTTCTTGGCTTGGTAGTCCTTCAAGATATGGAATGCTGATACATACATGTTATCTATGGCAGCTTCTAACATTGCTACAGCATGATTGGACAAAGATATGGCAGTCACGCTGGTGGATTCAGCATATTCTCAAACTGATATGTAAGGTGATACCTCACAGCTTTATCTTTCTAACTTTATTGCATGTCTCCAAGTAAGTGTATCTTTCAACTTTAGGATCGTTAAGTAACTAAATGCTTGATCCTAAGACAAAAATGGAAATTACATAAGTTCTGCTGAGACTGATTGCACTATTCAACATTGCAATGTGCTCACGAATGATTGACTTCGTGCTTGAGATGCAGCATGGCAGTATGTGAAGCTATTAGTAAGTTTAAGTCTATAAATTTGTTGGTATTTGTAGGATAACAAAATTATATTAGACTATTTTTATTGTTTTAATGAAGAGGACTGCTGGAGGTTTAAACACAAAGAAATAGGAATAGCGTGGGCAAGTTATATGTATACGGTTGCATTGGAAGTTCCATCTTCTTGAGAAATAAACATTTCCTCATCCCTTTGGCATGTTGATTCCTTAAGTTACCAATTTTAGGAACTGAATTCCAGATACAGTAAGCATGATAAAACTATAGGAATTAATTATTAGGCAATGTCATGTGTTTGGTTGAATTTTACAAATGTTAAGAAGTTTACCATTTTAGATCTTACTCGTAGAATGGTTTTTCCATTCTTTGCTATTAACAACTGGAAAAATATGTTGATTATACTATTTCCTTGAGTTCATAGGCATGGTTTTAGCAGTGATGATTTGTATGCATTTATTGCATTTTTCAATGGATTTTAGGGAAAAGATATTGATACACCCTCAAATATGAAGTTGTATAGTAGAAGACCACGTGGCTAGTAAAAGGGTACAAACAGAAAGGAGGGTGTGAGATTTGATAGTTTGTTACGTTGGTTATTTGGGACATCTGAAACCTTTCTACTCTTTTCTCTGAGTTTATTCCCTAGTTTTCCTTTTACTTTCCTTGGTCTCTATCAGATTTCAAACATTTGACTTGTAAGTGCTAGAAAATTTACATGGCAAGCATTAGTTTTATCACTGGTGTTCCTTGTTTGTGATTTTATTAATAGAGGACTTAGTTAACGTGATATGGGTAATGATGGTAATCTTCTATATTTATCGCAACCCTATTTTCTATTTGATTAATAAGAACCTGCAATATACCTTGTGTTTGGTAGTACCTAAACATTCCTTCCTAGAAGCGGTATCAGGTGATTTTACATACCTTGTTACCATTATGCCAGAAAATTATATACTGATCATATACCAAAACCCTCTTTTGATTACACAGTTAAACTGAGATATAGCTTGTCCACCGAATTTTTTTTTGGATAAGAATTTTGGGAAAATCTTCATATGTTTTATATGTGCTCATCATTCTTTTTTCTTACTGTTTAGTTAAGTTTGTTATAAATGGAAGGAACGTCGATTATTGTAACTAGAATGTGTGATCTGGTAAAAATTGAAGAATCAAGGAGGAAACAAACCCTAAAATAATTGGAGTTGTGGTGGTGGGTGATGACGTGACAGCCTCCTTATGATGATTTGACCTTGTAGATGTCATTCTGGTTATTGTTGAAAATTCGTCAAATACATGAACAAAGAGTGATTTACTTGAGATCCTGGGAGGCATTAAAATTCTGAGATACTTACACTCACCTTTGCCAGCACCTGAGATTATTAAAACAAAATCTTATTGATTAGATTATCAGTTAATGACTTATTCAATGATTGGACATCTTTTCATCCAGTGTCTGGCCAATAAATTCTGTCATAGTGTTTTCATCAATACGATGTTACTTTCTAATGAACATGAAGCTGTAAATTCTAAAATTGGATGCTATATTTATGTTGTCTAATGTAGAATCTGTAAATGCTAAAATTGGATGTCATATTAATGTTGCGTGAACAAGCCTGTGTTCTACGTTCTTGTATTACTTGCACTGGTTTAAGTGTCATGCATGGTGTTCTATCACTGGGGAAATTTTCTTTTGGACTCAAGATGGGGATAGCTTTTTTTTGAACAATGGTTATTGAGAAGTGAAGTGCAGGGCAGTGGATTGGGGCTAACACTAAGGGAAGTTTTTTGTGCTTTTGATGGATTTGGTAACTCATAGATGAACGTTTTTATGTGTTTATATATATATTGTAGAATTTGTAAATCTTTCTACCATGGAAGTCTTCCCCTAGGATTTTCACGGGAAAGATCAAGGACAAGAAGTTGTCTCTAATATAGGTTAATTTTGTCACTAGGATTTACATGGAACAACAAAAAGCTTTATTTCGTATGAGATCTTTCGTGTGCTCTAATTTCACAGAATAATTCATAACCACTGTCAAAGGTCCATTATATATACAACTTATTATTGATGTTTAGGTGCAATTACTAGATGTAAGGTGGATCTTCTCTATTGTATCTGGCATGTGCATGATAGTTTTTGTACTATAGTTGGATGTAAATTTTGTGTGGCATCTTGGCTTATATTGAGGGACTCTTTATGTCAGTCAAGATGGACATCTGCAACAGCAAAAGAGATTTAAATGGTATAATTGTAGGTATGAGGACAACGGGATGGCCAAAAGTAGGTAAATGGGGTGGGTTATATGTTTTAATTGAATATCTTACGGTAGATAGAGCTGGATGGCATGGGTTTTCCACTTTGGACCAGGTCTACATCTTCTTCCCTTAAAGCCTCCATATTCTCTCCTGTACGTTGATACACCTTCAAATATGAAGGTGTATAGTAGGAGACCACGTGGCTAGTAAAAGGGTACAAATAGAAAGGAGGGTGTGGGATTTGATAGTTAGTTTGTTACGTTGGTTTTTGGGCTAGCTGTAGTGTCACTGTTGGCTGTCTTTTTCGGGTATTCTGTTATTTTGTTTTGCTTTCTGTTCTTGCTTTCGGTTATATAAGTGTAGCTGGATGGACAATCTTCCGCAGGCATGAATATTGATATTTCAGGAATCTGAAATCCTTCTACTCTTTCTCTGAATTTCTCTCTTTAGTTTTCTTTTTTTTTTTCCTTGGTTTCTATCAATTTGGTATCAGAGCAGCTCGATCTTAGGGTATGGTTAAAACAAGGATGGAAGAGAAAGCAGAGGAATTAGAAAAAGAAGTTGCAGGGATGAAGGTGGATATGGGAGCAATCAGGGATTGCTTACTGGACATCCGAGAGTGGATGAAGCAGAAGGATGAAGCAGAGTTAAACAAGGGCCAAAAGCAACCCCAGCGGGAGGATGGAGAGTCATCTGGTGGTGAGAGGCACCATCTTCAACGAGAAGAAGACGTATATCGATCTGAAGTAAAAACCAAAAAGCTTGAGTTACCTATTTTTTACGGCGATGATCCATATGGCTGGTTGTTTCGGGTGGAAAGATATTTCCAGATCAATAAAGTGAATGACGAAGAGAAGCTTAAGGCAGTAGTGGTGTGCATGGAAGGCAAAGCACTGAACTGGTATCAATGGGCCGAAGCATGGGAACCAGTCCATGTCTGGACAGACTTTAAAAGTGCCATGCTACAGCGTTTTAAACCGTCTCAAGAGGGAAACGCTTACGAAGGAGTGATGGCGTTAAGGTAAGAAGGAACCGTAGCGGAATACAGGGAAACCTTCGAAAAGATGTCAGCTCCATTGAAGGGAGCTAGCCCCGAGCTGCTTATAGGAGCATTTACAAATGGGTTGAGGGACGACATCAAAGCAGAGGTGAGGGTGTCTCCGACGCACTCTTTGGGAGCGTTAATGGCGCTGGCACAGAAGATTGAAGATAAAAATACTACTCTGGATTTGATGAGGGACGGAAGAACCAGAGCGGGTCGACCGAGTGGGTTGCAAAGGATAAATGGGCCTGTCGATGGCCCAGCCCGCGTAGCTTACTTATTTGAGTCAACGCGAAGCCCCCAGCATACTCCTGAAAATCATCGCGACTTGCGAACGACTCACAGAGACATGAGCAGACCCTTCGGCCGACAAGGCCCCGATCGCCCCAACTGTGACGGCCGACCACCCGAAGCTCGGCCGACAAGACGCCGGGAACCCTTTCGCAGGCTTTCTGACCGGGAGCTATAGGAGAAGCGGGACAAGGGATTGTGCTACAGGTGCCATGAACCTTACCGGCCGGGACATCATTGCCGCAATCGGCAGCTGCTGGTGATGTTAGTCGACGATGATGATTTTTCTGATGGGGAGGACGATCCAGTCCTGCAACTAGTATCGACTTCACCAGAGGATACGCAAAATTTCGAGCTCTCTATGTATTCGGTAATGGGTTTGACGTCGGGAAAAGCATTGAAGATGAAGGGCACTTTGCGTCATCGGGAGGTCCTGGTTTTGGTCGATTCTGGCGCTTCCCACAATTTCATTTCTCACTCTCTAGTGCAAGACCTTCACCTGTCGGTAGATGAGTCAAGGGGTTTTACAGTGCAAGTAGGAGGGGGAATGCGTCTGAAAGGAAGAGGGGTATGTAAGGGAGTCTTTTTATTTCTGCAAAACTACACTGTCACTCAGGATTTTTATCCCTTTGAGTTAGGCGAGGTAGATGTGATTCTGGGGGTCGTTTGGATAGAAACTCTGGGGGATATTTCAGCAAATTTCAGGGACTTAACTTTCACTCTCTCAGTGGGTGACCGTAAAGTATGCTTTTAGGGAGACCCAGCGTTGGTCAAAGTGGATGTCTCTTTTAAAACTTTGATGAAGACTGTCAAGAGTGAAGGGACGGGCTTTACTGTGGAATTGTTTCATATACAGGACGTTTCCAAAATGGAATCTGCACCAGCAGCTTCAGTAGAATTACAAGAATTATTGACAGCTTTTCCTCAAGTTTTTTCTGCACCCGTTGGTTTACCTGTGCGACGTCCTTAGGATCACGCCATCAGAGTCGTTCCGGGAGCCCAGCCACCAAACCTCAGACCTTACAGGTATCCCTATTACCAAAAGAATGAAATCGAGAAATTAGTTGAGGAGATGTTGGCTGCTGGTGTCATTAAACCGAGTATCAGTCCTTTTTCTAGTCTCATTTTACTAGTTAAGAAAAAGGATGGCGGTTGGCGTTTTTGTGTGGATTACAGAGCTTTAAACTATATTACCATTCCCGATAAATTTCCTATTTCGGCAGTAGATGAACTTTTGGATGAGCTGCATGGAGCTCAAATTTTTTCGAAATTGGATTTAAAATTTGGTTATCACCAGATTCGGGTCCGAGATGAAGACACTCCTAAAATAGCTTTTCGCACACATGAGGGCTATTACGAATTTTTAGTCATGCCGTTTGGGTTGACCAACGCTCCTTCCACATTCCAGGCCCTCATGAATGTAATTTTCCGGCCTTATCTTCGTCGCTTTGTGTTAGTATTCTTCGATGATATTCTGGTTTATAGCCAGACTCTTACTGCTCATGTGCAGCACTTGGAACAAGTTTTGACAGTGTTAGCTGAGAATGCGCTGGTAGCTAACCGGAAGAAGT
>JANKKC010043546.1:0-12346 GCA_026225755.1 Bursera bipinnata | reverse complement strand
TTGTTTTAAATTCACCTAATTGCATGATCCTAGGATTGGAATCCAACACATTTAGCCTAAAGATACTCTATCCGATGCGTAATATAATAGAGTAACTTGCTCTACCGGTTTAAATATAAATCTTTCTCATGTCTCTTCCCAAAATCTTATAAGAGTGTTTATTTCTTATGTCTAGCCTTCTTCTTATAACTAGATCTGATTCTCAATTCTTATATTTAAAGAACTATATTGAGATATTATATTCCTAATCGAAGTAAGACTCTTATTTGTTATGCAACTCTTTTTTTTTTTTTTTTACTAATCTTATTTTTTATAGAAGTCAACTTGAATAAGAATTCGAGTCATAATCTAACAAATCTCCATCTTGACTTTAATTCTATAAAAAACTCTTCATCTCTTCCACAAAGGTAATTTCTCTTCATTAGACAAGGGAGGCAACATCTTAACTTGCCATAACGAGAATCTAATGTTGCGATCCAAAAAATATATATTTATTTCATGGATATTATTGCAATAATCAATCTTAAACCAAATAGTGTGCTGTGAATATGTCGTTATGAACAGTGACCTGTGTGAACAATGTATCATGAGTTGTAACATGTGAACTGTTATGTGTAAACTGTTAAGATCCCATGTTTAGAACCTAATACATATTCGGGTGAATAGGTGTAAGCATGTAACATCCCGAAAATTTGAAACAGTGAAAAAATTTTACATTTGATACCCAGATTGATTCTTCTATACATGTCTTTGTCATTTGTATGYGTTGTTGATGTTGTGTTGCTGTAAATGAGGGGTTTTTGGGTTAATGTGTATGTATAAATGAATAAGGGAATGTATGTGCGAAGAGTTGGATGAAAAGTAGATAAATTTGGAATGGTTTGTCGCCAAATAGAGAGTTAACGCGGCGGCGTGAAATGGATTCCACGCCGAGACATGAAACCAAATCCACGCCGAGGCACAGACTCTCTGGAGTTTGATAAACTCAAAGTCAAAGAGTTGGCACCGCGGGGTGAAACCCATTTCACGTCGAGGTGTGGTTTCACGTCGGGGCACGAAACGTTCTACGCTGCGCCGCCGAAATGGGATTTCACGCGAATAGAAATTTAAAAAATGACGAGCGTGTCCTTTTCTCTTTTAATTTAAGAAACCCTAGCCCTCTCCCATTCATTTTACACACAACAGAATCAAGAAAGAAGAAAGAAAAGAGAAAAGGAAGAGAGAGAGAGAGAAAAAAGAAAGAGAAAGCTTCGGTCATTCGCGTATCAACAATCCAAGGTAGGGATTTCATCTCTAATCTATTTTAATCGGTTTATTTAATGAATGTGGGTTAGGGTTTTGAGGGATTTATATTATTTTCTCTTATGATTATTGGATTGAGACCCGTTTATGGGTTTAATATGAGAATTTCAGAGATTAATCATGTATTTACAATAGGAAATGAAAATGTGATACGTTTGAGCTTAGGGTTGTTTCGACCAACGTGAATTTGTTGGGTTTTTGTTGGAATCGACTGTGAATTTTGATTATGAATGTTTACGCATGATTTTACGCGTAGGAAACTAGTGTAAATAGATATACTGTTAAGGGCTTTGTAATATAATTGAGGGAATTGTTGAGGGAATTGATAAATGGTTGTATGGATGTGAAATATGAAATATCAAAGATGTGAATATAAGAGATTATCGTTTATGGGAGGGGTTAGGCCTTGGGTTGGCCCAGCTAATCTGGGATCCAAGGAAAACCCTCCCAATGCTTATTGCCGAGATGATATGTGCTAGGCCTTGGGTTGGCCCGGCTGATCTGGGATCCAAGGAAAGCATTACTGAGATGATATGTGCTAGACCTTGGGTTGGTTCGACTAATCTGGGATCCAAGGAAAGCATTGCTGAGATGATATGTGCTAGACCTTGGGTTGGCCCGACTGATCTGGGATCCAAGGAAAGCATTGCTGAGATGATATGTGATAGACCTTGGGTTGGCTCGACTGATAGGGGATCTAAGGAAAACGTTGTTGAGATGATATGTGCTAAGCCTTGGGTTGGCCCGGCTGATTTCGGATCTAAGGAAAAGCATTACTGAAATGATATGTGCTAGACCTTGGGTTGGCCTGGCTGATCTGGGATCCAACGATAGTATTACTGAGATAATATCTGTTAGGCCTTGGGTTAGCCCGGCTGATCTGGGATCCAAGGAAAACACTAATTTGGAATATTTTTATGGAATTTTGAATACACGTTGAGATGTAATTACATACTAATTACTTTGTTTAGATTTGAGAATGTTGTGATATTCCTACTGGGCTGTGTTTGCTCACCCCTTCTCCTTCCATTGGTATCAGAGCTCATGGTCAGACTTCAGGCGGGGATATTCCGAAGCTCACTTAGAGTCTTCTAAGAAGCATAGAAATAGACCATCATGTGCATTATGTATTTTCAAATATTATGTAAAAGATTTATGAATATTTGTATAAAAATTTATGTTCAATGTATAAACTACGGATAAAAGTATGTTTTTCAATTTATTGTATATCATTTGCATAGTTCACTCCCAGAATTCCTGTATAAGGGTTACGGGTTGTGACAAAATGGTATCAGAGCACGGGCTCTACACTGTGGACCTAGGACATGGGTAGAGTGGTTAGAAAAAGGGGCTGAGTCTGTATTTTGTCCAGTAGGAATGTATGATATATGAATGAATACATATGTCTATAATGCACACTAATGGGAATGCGGGATTGACATTGTTGTGTTTGTTAAGTGTGCAAGGATGAAGCGATGAGGTAGAAGAGCTTCTGGTACTAATCCTCTGAGAGGTGGGGGAGATGATTTTCTTAGAGTCATGAGGGATGTGGCAAATACATTAGTTGAGACAACGGCAACTACTATTAGAGATACGATCTGCGCTAGTCAACAGCCAGTTCCTCTATGCCCAGGGAAGGCGTTGAGAATAGGATAAGAAGTGTCCTACGAAAAGTTCAATGACACAATCCTCCAATTTTTAATGGGGAACCTGATCCTGCAGTGGCTGAGGATTGGCTTATGAGAGTGGAAAGATTATTTGATTTACTAGATTTGAGAGTGAGAGTGGCGATTCACTTGTTGACAGGAGATGCGTTGCAATGGTGGGCATATGTGGAAAGGATTAGGGAAGGGGAAATTCTTAATTAGAATGATTTTTCCATCGCATTCCTCGACAAGTACTTTCCGATGGTAATAAGATACCAGAAGGAGGAAGAGTTTTTGGCACTGAGACAAGGAAATATGACAGTGCAACAATATGAAGCACAGTTCACCGCATTATCAAGGTTTGCAACAGGATTAGTGAGCGATGATGCTACCAAGGTTAGAAAGTTCCAAAGGGGATTGAGAGAGGACATTAGATCCTCAGTGGCAATTTTAAGTACGGTAGTTATGCAAATGTAGTGGAAATTGCTATGGTGGCTGAACAAGAGTTTAGACAGACAAAGAGAGTAGGGGGACCTGGGATACCTCTTAGAGGATCAAGACATAGCGAATAGTCCAGTAAAAGGTAGAAGATTCCATCAGAGAGCTCTTCTTCTGGTTCCCAGTCGTCACCGAACAATAGGGTGTGTTTTTAGTGTAGAAAGCCGGGTCATGTACACCATGATTGCTCATAATGTTATGGATGTGGACAATATGGTCATATAGAAAGGAACTGCCCAACCAGGGTAACTAAAGTTCAGAGGATAACCGGTCAGACTCGGTCAGTTTTTTAACCGGAGCTAAGGCCACAGACTAGACAATCACAAATGCAACAACCTCCCACACAGTCTCAGCAGTCATCACAAGGGTCGCAGACTGTCCCTTCTTTATCATATAGGCCTCAAAGACCATACTAGAGAGGTGGATGACGAGGGTGAACGCTTCAGGGATGTGTTTTTTTTGTGGGTCAGTCATCTAGATCTGGAGACCACTAGATGGTGGAAGGTACATTTTCTGTTTTTAATACGTTAGCACGTGTATTATTTGATTCTGGTGCAACGCATTCGTTTATCTCTACTCAGTTCGCATGTACATTGGGGTTGAAATCTGAAATGTTGGAATATGGGATGAGTGTAATATCACCAATAGGTAGTACAGTAGAGACTAGAAGAGTATGTAAGTCTTGTGTGTTAGAAATCGGGGGTTAAAAATTGAAATTTGTTTTAATACTCATGGAATTATCTGAATATGATGTAGCCTAGCTTGATGAATGTTTTTCTTTGATTGATAAATTATGGTTGGATTTCTATAATGATTTCTAAGTGTTCGAATATTAATCTTAATGCTCTTATACACTTGATCACTGTATAAATGATTTTGGTTGTTTTCTATATTAAGAGATATTGTTTGACAATAGAACTATATTCATCCACCATAGTTTATTTGTATGATTGAGAGACATATATGCAGATTGTGTAGTTCAAATAGGGTAATTCATAGGGTTATTATATTTACTTGTTCTTAACTCAAATTAGAGATAATTGGGTTAAAAATCTTAAGTGAGTCTAGGGTGCTCGAGAGAGACTTGTCGATAGCTTGAGCAAATAAATTTATCTGAGCTCGAGAAGGGATGATCAATAGCATTAAGAATTGTCACTTTTAGAATATTTATAGTATCTAATGGAATTACATTCAATGAATTCATTTCAGATGGTGATGGTGAAGTCATAGTTATAGCTGTCTTCTCACATAAGTTAAATATATTTATCTTTGTTAATTTTAGGTTTCGTAATTAAGTTTTCAATCTGATTTCAATTTTTTTTGTCTAAATAGTTTAAGATTCAGTTTAATTTGGTAATTAGTCAGTCAATTCTTGAGGGACGATAACTTAGCATCACTACTGTATTATAATATACAATTCTATATACTCGTAGAAAATATGCATCAAGTTTTTGGCGCCATTGTCATGGATTGTCTTTGATTAATATTAAAGAAAACTGAATTTAACAAGTTTAGATTTTTTTTTTAATTTTTGTTTAATTTCTTTTATTTCAGGTAGTTTATGTAAGAGCGAGAGCAACTACAGTACAATCTTGAGATAGAGCGCGCAACAAAGCATCTCCGAAAATTGGCACATGAAGCAAAAGAGAGAAAAAACACTCTTAGAAGCAGTAATGGAAGGTGATAATGAATCCACTAGTCCTCATCAAGTAGTTGGTAGATTTCTTCGCGACTACACTATGCAATCAATCAATGGTGCAACATCTAGTATTCAAAGGCTAGTAGTCCAAGCTAATAATTTTGAAATCAAGCCGACAATTATTTAGATAATTCAGCAAAATGTGCAATTTGGGGGACTTCTCCATGAATATCCAAATTTGCATATATCAAATTTCTTAGAGATTTGCGATACTTTTAAGCATAATGGTATATCTGATGATGTCGTGAGATTAAGATTATTTCCATTCTCTCTGAGGGATAAAGCAAAGGCTTGGACACATTCAATTACACCTGGGCCAATCACTAAATGAGCCATCCTAGCACAAAAATTCATGGCCAAGTACTTCCCACCAGTCAAAGTAGCAAAATTAAGGAATGACATCATCTCATTCAGGTAATTTAAGGGCGAATTATTGTATGAGGCTTGGGAAAGGTATAAGGATATTTTGAGAAAATGTGCACATTGTGAGCTTCCTGTATGGTTACAAGTGCAGACTTTTTACACTGGGTTGGAAGAAAATGAATCGAATAATGGTTGATGTAGCAGTTGGTGGTGCATTGATGAGCAAGACTGGAGACACAACTTTTGATCTCTTAGAAGAACTGGCTTCTAATAACTACCAATAGGTTACAAATTGATGCATGCCTAGGAGAGTTGCTGCTGCTATAGAAGTAGATCAGGTGACAGAGATAAAAGCGTAGCTAGCTAGCATTTCCAAAGAGTTAGATAATCTGCAAGTAAATTCAGTTAATTCTAACTCAGTTTGTGAATCATGTGCAGGAAATCATTTGAGTATTGACTGTCAAGAGGGAAACCTATTTGCACAAGTAACTCCTGAACAAGCTAGCTATGCATAAAATTTTCAGTGTAACAATAACCCTTACTCCAATATGTATAATCTTGGGTGGAGGAATTACCCAAACCTTTCTTGGAGTAACTCAGTCTGAGAAGAAGCCTAACTACAAATGCTTAAAATTTTTAGAATTAACTCAGTCTGAGAAGAAGCCTGACTTGGTGGATATGCTAATACGATTCATGAAAACTACAAATGCTTCTATTAAGAATTAGCAGAGTTTAATGAAGTAATTAGCAGGGTTGCTCATTGGGTAAATAGACCCTACAGGGGTCGTTAAGTCTTGTGTTTGTTTTAACGCGTTCTAGTGCCTGGAACAAATGAAATTAATTTGAGCTTGGACTTGACGCAGAATCTGTTCATAGCAAGAGCGAGTGCTTGCGGTTGCATTGCCCTGATTATGTTTAGACTATGGACCATACTTGCTTACTATTTTGAAAGATCCTTTCTTGGAAACTAAATAAAACGTAAAAACACGAGGCTTTGATTAGGAAGTATGAGAATCATCATATACAAGAACACACACACATCTATATATAGATATATGTATGCTCTTGGTAGAGTCTCGACAGAACGAGGACAAAGTTTTATTAAAAGAATAAAATGACACCTAAGTGAAGACATAACGAACATCATCCCTCAGCAGTAACATACAAAAGAAAAAGAACAAATATATTGACATATAATTCAATTACATTAATGTGTCTGTATATATATATATATATGAGATGAATGATCACCTTTCGGAAAAGGGTTGCAAACATCTGATGGTAAAAGATAATTAACTGGAACAACGCAGCTATTGGAATTGGACTGTTGGGTTTCACTAGACTGTTCAGCATAAACATTCCCCAAAGAACAAAAAAAAAAAAAAAAAAAAAAGAACATAAAAGATGAAGGGAAACCAGCAGGAAAAACCTGAGGTACATTGTTGAAATGGAAGTGACCATAGCTGCAGCTATCTTAATTAGTAGAATATACGAAGTCTCTGCTATCCTTCTATAAGCAATTAGTAGAATATACGAAGCTTAACCTCATAAAAATTAGCCCACTTATGTTGTCACACTCCATTATTATTTAGAACTGTGGAGGAGCCAATAGGTTTTTTGCTCGTGGTGGGCCAAAACAATAAACTTTATATGAAGTATAAAAAACATGTTAATGGTTGTAATCAATTTTTAATTATAACCAGCAAGCAATCTTAATAAGATTAAACAACAATTTATAGAATTTATCCCATACATATATGTTAACAATGAACTAATATAAACAATTAATATAACATTATTCTTTTTTGTTTTGATATAAATATAAAATTTAATTCCCAAGAACTGACAGAGTGCTTACGTAAAAATTCCTTGACATTCATACATCACTCATGTAGGGCAGACTTAAGAGTGGCTCAACCACTACCTCATAAAAACAAAGAGAAGTCCTTGTTGCCAAGGTTTAATTTCCTTCATCTTTAATTTATTGATTTTGACAGGCACCATTATTGATTGATCTTTCTCTAATAGCTCTAGGGCCACATCCCACGTAAATACAAAGGTAAGAAGCAATAATGCTTTCTCTTTGTTCAGCTAACTCATTTATTGTAATATCCTTGAAATCTGGAACAGTAAAATTTTTTTTTATTTTTATCCATGTATTGATATTTTGAATATGTTGTTGTTGTGATTATGTGTATATGGATAACTGGATGTTATATGTTTGATATATATGTATGGTTGTATGAGGAAATGTATGTATGGATAGTCGGATGAAAAAATGAGTAATTTTGATCACTAGACAGGCTAATCACGCCACAGTGTAGAAGGATTATTCCGCGGCGTAGGAAAAGAGAACTGGGCACGATTCTGACAAATCACGCCGCGACGCCATAAGTAAGAAACTTCGCGCTGCGACATAAATGGAATTATGCCGCGGCGCGTTCCCTCTAGCGCCGCAGCGCTAAGGAATCACGTCGCGTCGCTGAGGCGGAATTACGCGATATTAAAGATTTCATAATACCGAGGGTGTCCCGATTTGCTTTTAAAAGAGAAACCCTAGCCCTTCTCTTTTTCATTCGCACAACAGAGCCACGAAGAGGAAAAGAGAGAAGAAGAGAGGGGAGAAGAAAGGAGAGCGAAAGCTCCCATCTTACGCATATCAACGACCCAAGGTAGGGAGACTCACTTCTGTACTTCTCTATTCCATTTGATCGGTGTACTTCGTTGATTTGAGTTAGGGTTTGTAAAATAGAGATTTATTGGATTATTGTTATAGGAAATAGAAATGTGATGTGCTTGTGTGATGGTAGAACTTGGAGTATGTAATTTAGAGATGTTGATATGGAATGGATGATGAGATTATAGTGTTAGGCCTTGTAGTGGCCAGTGACCTGGGGCCCAAGGAAAGCACTTATGAGAGATTACAATGTTAGGCCTTGTGGTGGCAAGTGATCTGGGGCTCAAAGAAAACACTCATGGTGGGATTACAATGTTAGGCCTTGTAGTGGCTAGTGATCTGGGGCCCAAGGAAAACATTGAGGTGTTAGGCCTTGTGGTGGCCAGTGACCTAGGACTCAAGGAAAACACTCTTGATGTGATCCTAGTATTAGGCCTTGTGGTGGCCGGTTGATCCRGTGCCCAAGGAAAATACTAGATTGGAAAGCTATAAGAGAGCTGAAGTGGGTTGTGGCTATGGTAATTGCGTAGAGATATGTATATGCATAAGTTAAAATGTTATAGTTTGCTATATGTTGTGATATTCCTACTGGGCTGTGTTTGCTCACCCCTTCTCCTTCCACAGGTACCAAAGCGCATAATCAGACTTCAGGTGGGGATATTCCGAAACTCACGTAGAATCTTTCGAAGAGATTAGACATGAACCATCATATGCATGTTGTATTTTGAACATTATGTAAAACAATTACGAATATTTGTATTAAAACTTATATTTTATGTATAATTTATGGTTGAAACATATTTCTCAACTAATTTTATACATTATTTGCATACTTCACTCTCGGATTCCTGTATAAGGGGTTCTGGGGCGTGACAAAGTGGTATCAGAGTACGGGCTCTACACTGTGGACCTAGGATGAGGGTAGAGTGGTTAGGACAGGGGTTGAGTTATGTCTAGTTCAGTAGGAATGTATGATGTATAAATGATGCATATGAAGTGAAATTTAGGACTAATATTGTGGTGTTTATTAAGTGTGCAAGGATGAGGCGATGAGGTAGAAGAGCTTCAGGTACAAATCCTCCTAGAGGTGAGGGTGATAATTTTCTTAGAGCCATGAGGGACATGGCAAATACATTAGCTGAGACTGTGGCAACTACTGTGAGAGACACTATCTGTGCAAGTCAATCGCTAGTTCCGCCGATGCCTAAAGAAGGCCTTGAGAATAGAATGAGAAGTGTCCTGCGGGAAGTTCAGCGGCACAATCCTCTGATTTATAATAGGGAACCCGATCCTGCAGTTGCTGAGGATTGGATTATGAGAGTGGAAAGGTTATTTGATTTACGGGAAATTGAACCAAAACTGAGGGTGAGAGTAGCAACGCACTTGTTAACAGGAGATGCACTGCAATGGTAGGCATCTATGGAAAGAATTAGGGAGGGAGAGATTCTTAGTTTGAATGACTTTTCTATTGCTTTTCTTGATAAGTACTTCCCTATGGTCATCAGATATTAGAAAGAAGAGGAGTTTTTGTCATTGAAACAGGGAAACATGACAGTAAAACAATATGAGGCAAGGTTCATTACTTTATCGAGGTTTGCTACAGGATTGGTGGGTGACGATACGGCTAGAGCTAGAAGGTTTCAGAGGGGTTTGAGAGAGGATATTTGATCTTCGGTAGCAATTTTGAGACTAATGAGTTATGCAGACGTAGTGGAAACTGCTATGGTGGCTGAGCAAGAAATAAGACAGCATAAGAGATTGGGAGGATCTGGGATACCCCCTAGAAGGCCTAGATAGGGTGAACAACCAAGTAAGAGACAGAAGACACCATCTGAAAGTTCTTCTTCTGACTCTCAGTCAGTGCACAGTGACATATAGTGTTATCAGTTCGGGAAGAAGGGACACATGAGTTATGATTGTCCGCAATGATATGAATGTGGATAGTATGGTCACATACGGAGACATTGCCCAGCTAAGATAACAGGAACTCAGAGAGCAATTAGTCAGACTCAGTCAGTTTTTCAACCGGAGCCGAGACCACAGGTTAGACAACCTCGAATGCAGCAACCTCCTACGCAATCACAGCAGTCATCTCAGGGATCCCAAAACGCTTCTTTAGCATCTTATGGACCTCAGAGACCATATCAGAGAGGTGGACGAAGGGGACGACCACCTCAAGGACGGGTCTTCGCTTTGGGGCAGTCTTCAGGATCTGTAGATCGTGAGGTGGTGCGAGGTACATTTATGGTTTTTAACACTTTGGCCCGTGTTTTATTTGATTCAGGTGCCACTCATTCATTCATATCTACTTAGTTTGTATGTGCATTGGGATTAAAAATAGAAATGTTAGAATATGGGTTGAATGTGATGTCACCAATACAATAGAGACTGGGAGGGTGTGTAGGTCTTGTGTATTAGAAATTGGGGGTTATAAGTTGACATTTGACTTAATACTCATGAAACTATCAGAGTATGACGTGATATTGGGGATGGATTGGTTGTCAACTTTCAGAGTTATATTGGATTGTCATAAAAAGAGGTAACAATGTGGACTCYTGAGGGAATTGAGTTTAGTTTTTATGGAGATAAACGGATGTCATTACCGCACTCTTTGCGTGATGTGTCAAAGCAAAGAGGGGTCAAAAGTGTTATGGCTAGTATGCTAGTAGACGAAGTTGAAGAACAGATTTCTGAACTCCCAAAAGTAGTGAGAGAATTTCCCGACATATTCCCAGAGGCATTACCAGGATTAACACCAATATAGAAAGTGGAATTTAGTATTGATGTACATCCGGGAACCACACCCATATCAGTTGCTCCGCACCGTATGGCTCCCGCCGAGTTGAAAGAGTTGAAGTCTCAATTAGAATAATTGTTGGGTAAAGGTTTCATACGGCCAAGTACTTCACCATGGGGTGCTCCTACACTTTTTGTGAAAAAGAAGGAGGGTTCGTTGCGTTTGTGTATAGACTATAAACAGCTCAATCGGGTGACAGTGAAGAATAAGTACCCAATGCCTCGGATTGACGACTTGTTTAACCAGTTGAGAGGCTCAAGGTATTTTTTAAAAATAGACCTTCGTTCAGGATACTACCAGTTGAGGGTGAAGGATGATGATATATCGAAGACGGCTTTCCGTACTCGATATAGGCATTACCAATTCTTAGTTATGCCGTTTGGGCTAACTAATGCTCTTGCTGCCTTTATGGGCTTGATGAACAGAATCTTCAGGCCATTCTTGGATCAGTTTATGGTGGTCTTTGTGGATGATATTTTGGTCTATTCCTAATATAAGATGGAACATGCTCAACATCTATGCACAGTGCTTCAGATATTAAGAGAACATAGTTTGTATGCCAAACTCAGTATGTGTGAATTTTGGCTAATTGAGATGAAATTTTTGGGACACGTAGTCTCGAAAAAGGGGATTTCTGTAGATTTGACTAAAATTGAAGCGGTATTAAATTGGGAGCGACCAAGAAATGTATTTGAGATTTGCAGTTTCCTCAGTTTGGCGGGATATTATCGGAGATTTGTTGAGAATTTTTCCAGATTAACCCGAAAGGAAGTAAGGTTTGAATGGGATGAAGCTTGTGAGCAAGCTTTCCTAGAATTAAAGGCTAGGTTAACTTCAGCTCTAGTTTTAGTGATACCAAAACTTGGATTGAGCTATGTGGTGTGTACAGATGCTTCCTTAAGCAGGCTAGGCTGTGTATTGATGCAGCTAGGGAGAGTGGTAGCTTATGCATCCTATCAGTTGAAGCCACACGAGAAGAACTACCCTACCCACGATTTAGAACTTGCTGTAGTTGTATTTGCCTTGAAGAATTGGAGGTATTATTTATATAGGAAAAGATTTGAAGTCTTTTGTGATCACCAGAGTCTAAAATACATTTTTACGCATAAAGATCTGAACTTGAGACAACGAAGGTGCATGGAATTATGGGAGGACTACGACTTTTCCATCCAATACCACCCTAGAAAGGCTAATGTGGTGGCTGATGCACTGAGTAAGAAGTCTAGAGCCATGGTTAGCGCGATGAGGGGGCAGTGGAACATGGTGCAGACGGTGCAAGAATATGATTTATGGGAAGGTGAGCAACGGGAGCGGATTCATTTTTATGCAATCTCCGCTAGACCATCCCTTATTCAGAGAGTGAT